>JXWZ01008028.1:0-21120 GCA_000956215.1 Anopheles farauti No. 4
ATATAGACGATATGTTTGGAAAAAATAGGCTTCAGTATGATAATTCAAGCAAACAACACGTCGACATCAAATGATGCCGCGGTAACGAACTAGCTCCGGGTGGTTCACGTCGACCACATGATTATATAGCTTATTATTACCAATAAAGCTTATTATTATTCTACCAGTAGGTAACGGATTACACATAATTTAAAATTACACAAACACGAAACGATGCTCCGTGGCGGAAATTTTCAGCTCTTCCACACATTCTAAATGGATTCCCGTTTGTTCAGGTGACTCTAATCCCACCCTAACGAAAGCATCAACAAACTCACCTTCGGCATTTCCTCATCCGAGATCACGGTTGCCATTGGTAACGCTCTCAAGCTTTCTGCTTCGTTTGCCACGATCCACAAACACCACAAATGCGATACACGTGATTTTGGCACTGCCCGTCCGCTGAGAATTTAACACGATTGTTTTTTTCCTATTATTATCACTACGCGCTATTATACGAGTAGCCTAGCTAAGGGAACGCTCCACTGTTTTTGTTTATGTCATTTATTACCCCTTCCGACCGCGACGGTGACGTCAAACCGGCAAGCTCTGACAAATCTGTCAAACAACACCAATCACCTTACCGCGCAAGTCACACGCACACAGCGCAACAGTGAGAAGACTCCAGCAGGCTACGAAAATGAACATTTATGTGCCATCAAACTAGCGAACAACAGGACAACAACAGGGTTTTTAGTTCAGTACATTAGTTCAATTCTTTATTCATATGCTTATGAACGCTTTAACAAGCTACGTGTGAGAATCGTATTTACATATAGTAAAAAGATGCTTACCTTTCGGTACTTATTACTGGTACGAAATTAAATATATCTAAGTTCTACATCTTAACTGCTAAGTCACGTTGCCATCGCTTCTTGTAGCAACCAACGCGGGCAAAAGAAAAAAAAAGTCTCGAGGATAATTGATGCGCCGGTTGTGTCTCCATGCATAAGGAAATGTTCACTGATTAAAACGCCTTGCTTTCCGGTTCCGCGTTGATGATGTTGTATGGCTGATACAGTCGGTGGATGAGGTATGAAAATTGCTTCAGTTGCGCGAACTATCGATGCCGTTCATGTACTGATCCATCTCGCGGTCAAGCGACGACTTTGTGTTCGCCATGTACTGATCCAGCTCGTTGTCGAGTTCCTCGCGGCTCTTGGGCTGCTGTTTCACCTTTGCCGATCCGGTACGATTTTTCGATGCTGCAAAGAAGACGTTGATAAATGCGTGCACGTTTCAAGAGCCGCTATTCTGGCGGTGAGGACAGGCAAAACTCATACTAACCGCTACGTCCTCGTACGCGCGAATTGTCACGTCGCGAACGAGATCTTCCTCGGCGACCACCAGCGGCGGTTGCTGCTGCTGCTGCTGCTGCCTTTGTGGCTCCTGCACCGGCCACTCGATTAGCTCCTTTTTTGGCAGCCTTCACCGGCACTACCTTCTTGCCACCGGCTCCCTTACGTTTTGGTGTCTCCCTGCAAAGAAAGTAATCGTGTGCGCTGGTTCAATAGTCGGCCTACTGGAGCCAAGTGACATGGTCATCTCTATCTTTCCACCATCTTCTCTCGAATGTTCCACTGCACGATTGCACGCCAAGTTGCACCGAGCGATTGCAAATCACGTTTCAGACGAATGAGAACTTTTTCTCCCTGCTTAGAGCAATACTTAGTACGCTGGCTATTGTGGCTTGCAGATTAAATGAACACAAACATACCGCACCACAAGAGAGAAAGAGAGAGAGAGAAGGTTTCGGTTATGTTTTGTCTCACCAGTCCCACCAGTGAACGGGGATATTGTCGTCCAGGCACCAAAACACAAACTGCTCACTATCCACCACCCCCGTGATTCTTTTTGGCCGCTTCCTCCATCTCCTAAGACATCTTACTTGCTGACGATTTTATGATGGACCCAACATAGGCGTAGACACTAGTTTGAAAAATGGCACTCGATCGACCTTGTCTCATGTGATTCCTCCCCAGAAGCAGATATTGTTGCGATTGCGTGTTGCCAGGGGCAACGGATGCATTGGTTGAGCTTGTTCCATCCTTCCAACACGTCTACTAGACCCAGAATAGCTGCAGCGTTCGGTCGTTCACACGGGCGAGTTAGAGGCCAATTGAGGAATCGTGTCCTCTCTTTTGCTAAGAAAGCACGAGCAAACGATGTGGTAAATACTCAATTCATCTTGTGTCTCCTCCTCGGACGGAGAAACAAACAAACGAGGAGCAACGCTCGATTACCAACAGCGTACCACACCCGGGGCACCATAGGTGTTGCGGGTGGTCGGCCAATCTCAAGCCCTGGTGTGTGTGTGTGTTTACGAATGATAGCGAACGGCTACGAATCAAAACGATTAGAGAAGAAACTGTCCTTCTGCGTGCTTGCGTTCTGAGGGGCGAATCGAAGCATCGACTGAAGCACACCTCACACGAAGCAGGCCGTGCTGCTTGCTGCTGCTGACGATGGACGCAAAATATCGTTCCGTGCGAGAACTATTCTTCAGCGGTACAGAAAAGTAGACCCCCGTTTGTCTCCTGATCTCCTGCTCGGTTCCATTACCTCTTGAGCAGCCGTCCGTTGCGTGCACCCACGGTAGTCGCATTAGCCACCACACCGCCACTACGACGACGGCTAACGCTTCGCTTGGTCACACGGCCTCCTCTGACCCGACCGGCAGCGGCGGTGCCTGCTAGTTCACTGGTACGGTTCGTACCGAGCCGCCTGTTGACGCTTCCAGCCCTAGCACGCGATCCGGAACGCTTGCGAGAGCGCGATCGAGTCCGTCCACCGTTATTGGTGGCTTGAACGTTGGAAACCGCTGCTGCTGGTGCAACACCACGGACACGGCTACGACTGCGACTACGACCGCGAGCTACAGCGGCTACCGGGGCAGGGCCAAGCCGATTGACGACATTGTTACGGATCAATCGGCGGCGTGCATCGTTCGGAGCGATCGGTTTGGTGCGTACGGCTGGTACAGCGGGAGGCTGTCTGCGCAGATTTGTTTGCGAGTTCGTACGGGTCAGCGAAGGTTGACGTCCGCGGGATGTGCTGCGCGTGCGAGAAGTGTTACGTCCACGGGACGTACTGCGGCCTCGGGATCCGATGCGAGTGGAAACCTCCGCCATAGCCCCACCGGCACGCAATCGGTTAGACATCAGCGAATTATAGTCACGGAATCTACCTTGTTGCATCAGCTCAACGCGATCGGCATTCATGCTGCGGAGATCAAAACAGAAAAACGAATTAATGACAAATTCAATATGAATATTTGCGAAATATAGACAAAAATATATATATATATATCCAAACTCCTTCGGTTTAGTTAAAGTGTTTGATGGCACTGTCACAGAACTAAACATAACAACGTTTTGCTCAGACTTTTCTGCATCATTTTTGCTTTTCCTTCACATGTTTCATCAGATTAGATTGATAGAGAAAGAGACGATACTAAACAACAGTCAAGGACATTTTCTTAGTAAAAGAAAGTGTACTGCACCATTGCTTCAGAGCGAAGTAAATCATTCACGTCTGAATTGTGGCACAGAGAACATTTTCCCTTGAACTATGACATCAAACTTGATAGAAAAGTCAACAAACATGATGTTAACCTACATTCAAGGATGTTCTTTTTCAATTAAACAAACAAATATATTTAATGACAACCTCTGGTACTTACGTTGCAATATCGCTAAAGCTATTCGATCGCGGCAGACGTCGTGCACCACCACCACTCAACTTCCCGAGCGTATGTTTCATTTGGCTGGCCAGCCTGGCTTGCTCTAGGCGTTGCCGTATCGGACGTACAGGAGCGGCCTACAGGAGCAAAAAGCAAACAATCATGTCCAATATTAGCAATTTGATGATAAAGCTTGTCTGCTTGCTTCGCCTCGTTATTTACCTTCGGCGCTAGGGCTTGCTGTAGAGCATGAAGACGATCCCACTGCTCGACCAGCATACGGTTCGCAGAATCGGTCCGGGGAATCTGATTAAAGCGTGGACGGGGCCGCTCCACTGCTACGGCCGTCGGAACAGCACCGAACGGAACTTGCTGCGTTTTGGTCATCGAAGTAAAGCGATCGTTCAGAGAAACACCCGTCGAGTTGACGAAGTGTACTTTGCTCAACCCGGCATTCATTTTGGTGCCTTCAAATCGCTAACCAAACACACGCACTAATACACACGCACTTGCTTGTACACGGGCACCACGGCAACACGATGCGTATGTTTTTTTTTCAATATGGCGTTTATTTTCTGAAAAAGATAACAAGCAAAAATACTTAACGATTTAATATGCAATTCATTACATTAAGATCAATGCAAATACTTCAGGAATGACCCATCTTTGGGTTAGTTCTATTTTGAGAAATATTCTGTCATGTATGGCGACATATCACTCGGTAGCATTAATGAAAAAAAAATTCCGGCAACCACGCAAAACAACTAAAGAAATAACTTACCTTAATTTCACAACGAACAACAGCAGATGATGTTAAACTCTTTTTTGCTGTCGAGCTTGTGCTAATTCGAACTCAAACAGTATTATTTCACTTCACTTTTTCGGTTTTAGAAATGCTGCGTGACTACGACGCGTCAGTAACAGGACAGTTCTGAACGAAGAAAGCAAAGCGAATACGGTTATATACACTTTCAGAGCTGAACGGGGTAACTTATGTTTGTAATTACAATAGTGTTACCTGCTTTTCTTTGCTCGGCTACCTTGTATTGAACGGATTTTCAGAAAATTTTTCACTACCCTTCGTTACAACGTTGTGCCTGTGGGAAAAGAATTTTGGCAATGGCGGAAGAAATCTGACAGCAAAAACGCTTGGATTCCGTTTAAGGTTTGTATACAAAGATGATTATGGCGCGTCTTTGTTTTGCTATACAAAGTTTTAGACGATTATGGCGCTTCGAAGAGGTATGAATTTTAAAAGAAAAAATACATTTTTTTAGATAGAATTGCGTCGTAAAGACACATTATTACATCGAAATATGGCGTACGTTATCGATTGTAGTTCAATCAACAAATCATGTCTCTGTTTTAGTTCTGAATTAATCAATGAAATCAGGAATCTTTCATAGACAGCATCGACTCAGTGCTGACAACCTAAACGCGTCAAACGCCGTGACTGAACAGAAATCAAGAACTGTCAAACCGCTTGTCAGTAAAAAAAACCCAATCACCTCAGGCAATACTCATCAAATTGTTGCGTGAATTTTGCCCGAAATAATTGATAAAACATAACCATAACATCCTATTTTGGTGAGTATAACCTTTCTCGACGAGAAGTATGTGAAGATTTCGCCGCGCAGTTTGCAAATTCCGTGGAAAAATGAGATCCAATGCATCTTGTTGACATCTGGCTTCGGCGTAGCGTTCCGATGACTTGTGCGATTTTGAACGTCATTGTCCTCGACACGGCTTTCCGCATTCTCCTTCCACATACAGTCGCACATAAAGCGCCTATTTGGATAAACCATTTGCCATCTAATTCAATGTATCACTAATCTCCAGCAAAATATTGTAGGTGTTCACGTGCGAACTCTGTGTTGAAGCCACCAAAGCTGGTAGCTAATATTGCTATTTGCGAGAGCATCCGGAGACCCAACCACACAAAGAGACGACACCGTACAAAGGCACAGACGGAAAACGATGGCTGGCGCTATGTTGTTCGACCGTGCCCAAGCACATTCCTCGCTCAACCGGCAGGATATGACAAACTTTGCGCGCGATCTCGAGGTCGACGAGAACGACGAGGAACAGATCCGACAGAAGGAACAGAAAATTCTCGAACTGGGTGAAACGTACAAGAAGGAGGGCAAGGCCAAAGAGCTAGCCGACCTGATCAAAGTCACCCGCCCGTTCCTGAGCTTCCTGAGCAAGGCGAAAGCTGCGAAGCTGGTGCGCTCCCTTGTTGATCTGTTCCTTGACCTCGAGGCCGAAACCGGGATTGAGGTGCAGTTATGCAAGGAGTGCATCGAGTGGGCGAAGCAGGAGAAACGCACTTTCCTCCGGCAATCGCTCGAAGCGCGCCTCATTGCGCTGTATTTCGACACGGGCATGTACACGGAGGCGCTCAACCTCGGCAGCCAACTATTGAAGGAGCTGAAAAAGCTAGATGACAAAAATTTGCTTGTTGAGGTACAGCTGCTAGAGAGCAAAACGTACCACGCACTAAGTAATTTACCGAAGGTATGTTCGGATTTCTTCAGTTGGTAAATTACATTTGTAGACTAAACGTTCATTCTTTGTGTGTATAGGCCCGTGCTGCTCTCACGTCCGCACGTACAACAGCGAACGCAATCTACTGCGCACCGAAGGTACAGGCCACACTCGACCTGCAGTCCGGCATTCTACATGCGGCCGACGAACGCGACTTCAAAACCGCCTTCTCATACTTCTACGAAGCGTTCGAAGGTTTCGACTCGGTGCAGAGCAGCAAAGCGCTGACCGCACTCAAGTACATGCTGCTGTGTAAGATCATGCTCGGTCAGTCGGACGATGTCAACCAGATCGTCAGTGGTAAGCTGGTAAGTTTCGTTTACTAAACCAATATTCGTTGCCAATAGTAACGAATGTAACATTGTTTTCCTTTCCACAGACCATCACCTACTCCGGACGCGACATCGACGCCATGAAGGCGGTCGCGGAAGCATCGCACAAACGTTCGCTGGCCGACTTCCAGGATGCGCTCAAGCAGTACAAGAAGGAGCTGGAGGATGACGTGATCGTGAAGGCGCATCTCGGCACGCTGTACGACACGATGCTCGAGCAGAACCTGTGCCGCATCATCGAACCGTACTCGCAGTGCGAGGTGAGCTTCATCGCGGAACAGATCGCGCTACCGATCGCGCAGGTCGAGAAGAAACTGTCACAGATGATTCTGGACAAAAAGTTTAGCGGCATCCTCGACCAGGGCATCGGGGTACTGATCGTGTTCGAGGAGACGCCGGTGGACAAAACGTACGAGACTGCGCTGGAGACGATACAGCACATGGGCAAGGTGGTTGACACACTTTACCAGAAGGCGAAGAAGCTGACGTAAAACGCTCTCGCTCGTGTTCTTATTATTTTCTTCCTCTCCCCGTCGGAACACACCCGTCTAGCGCGTTATTAAGCGAATTAATTATTTTGTACGTTCTTTCCCCTCACCTGTGGCATGTTGTGTTTTCCTTCATTCTTCTACCTCTTGGTTTAAAAACAAAATTACCCGCCCGTGAAGCATATTCGTAAAAATCGTAAATAGAATTTTTGTCTGTTACCTGTACGCAAAATCCAAACGTTTTAGTGGTCGTTTAGTTTCAATTGTTTCAGGTAAAAGGGGATACATACTTAACAGCAAATTTAATCCATTCGGGCACCACAGGAATCGACGGTAGGCAAACCCGTACGATCCTTTCACGTTATCCTTGCCCTGGCCGTTAACGAACTTCACTGGTGGAATATGTGATTCGGTTCGTACACAGATTTACTCAAAAGACTTAAAAAAAACAAACTCCACTTTCGTGCAGCAAACCAACCCCAGCAAACGAGATACTGCGAATAAATTATTTCTGCGCAAAACATGCGAAAACTTAAGTGTAGAGCAATGCTTACTTTACAAGAAACGGAGAAAATCAGTAATAGAAACAGTGAAATCAAACGAAAACATAACATAGTAGAAGTCCTTCAATTTAAATTGTCGTTTTTAGCTCTTTTGCTTTCGTATCACGCATACAAGCACACTAGCTCGTCATCCCTTCACGCACACATTGCAGAAAACCGATCAGCTGTCAAAAGTGCAAGCTAGACTGCCGTAAACAAAACAACACACAGAAACACGCACCCCATTCTCTCGCTCGCATGCGTTGTGTTGCGCAAAATAGGGGTTGTGCGTAACGCGCGGGGGGTGTTTTTGATGTGTCACTAGGTGCTGTATTGACACGATTGATTCGTATTGTGGAGAGAAAACTCACCAGACAAGGCGGGCGGAAGCCAGGTGTCCAAGTAGAAGGTTCTTTTTGTTGAAACATTAACCCGCGGATAAAGAAATCGAACAAAGTGTGCCAACGCCACCCTTGGTGCGGAAAGACAAGCGAACACTTACGCATGCTATGTGTCCTGTGCATCTCACCCCGCTGTAGTGTGTCGGGACGTATCCATCATTATTCCCCTTGCGGTGGGTGTTGTGACCGCAGATAAGAAAGAAGAGCCAAGCTGGATTTTGGAATCGGTCGGTGGACCAGCTCATCAATGCACAGTCGCCGCCACAGACGACGACGACGACGTTCGGTGCGATATTTCGTGGCAACCACTCCGTCTTTAGAACGACGTGAGAGCAAGCAATACCCAGTGGCAGCAGACCGACTTTGAGGCCAAAGGTAAGCGGACGAATTCGGCACCGTCTCGTGATCAGTTCGATAAGCCACTCAGAAGATACCAATCAATATTCGGAATTGCCTGTTCGAGAAGTAGGCATTGAATTTCACGATGTGATTGTGACGTTAGTATATTCTTTCCAAAAATCTTTGCTTTCTAATTTTCAATCAAAACTTGCAGGTTGTGTGTATCAATTGCCTAATGTTTTTTCTGATTTCAGCATACTACAAAAGCTCACTCAAAACGCATTCCTTATCCAGACAAACTTCGTCCGGTGCAACAACAAAAAATCCTACTCACCCGGTATCTTGCTGCTGCTAGCACGATGAGTTCGGCGGACGATTTATTAACGCTAAGTAATGAGACTGTTGGTAATTCCACCTTTTTCGCATATATCGGTAAGTGAGACGTCCGATCAGGACCTCCGCTCCTTCGTTCTTGACGCAAACCGTTCACCGGCCGTGTACCCACTTCCCAGGACAATACATTGACTTGGACTATTCCATCTGGTTGTACCGGTTGCTGACGCCGGTACTGGTGACATTCCTACTGCCTTGCGCGTTTGTGCTGCTGATTTACTGTACCATATCATTTCTCTACATTTACAAGCTGCACAGGTAAGATCGTGGGCGGGATATTTATATGAACAAATCTGATCAACATCCACTAACTGTTGCTTCAAACCGACGGCAGTCGTTTGATATTGCAGATTTACAATGAGGGTGACTTTGATTTCTGGGACGTCGCCCGGACCCTGGTGGCCGTGGTGTGGGACGCACACGGATGGATCTTCCATGGTACGCATTTTTTCACTGAAATGGCCGACAAGGTCAAGTGAGCAATGTTCTTAAAGATTAGACCGATTTCGGGCTCTTTTATCCAGGCTACGAAGTGTGTGGCACGGAAAATCTTCCCGAATCCGGTCCGGCACTCATCATCTACTATCACGGTGCCATCCCTATCGACATGTACTACTTCACCGCACGCATCTATCTTAAGCGGCAGCGTCTGATCTACACCGTCGGCGATCGGTTCCTGAACAAGGTGCCCGGCTGGAAGCTGCTCGCCCGCGTCATGAAGATCAGCCCCGGTACGGTGCAGTCGTGTGCGAGTGTGCTCCGGGACGGGAACATGCTTTCAATTGCGCCGGGTGGTGTTTACGAGGCCCAGTTCGGTGATAGCAACTACGAGCTGCTCTGGAGGCGGCGCGTTGGTTTCGCAAAGGTTGCTATCGAATCGAAAGCGGTAAGCGAGAGTATGCGAGTTGCTCATTATCGAATGCAATAGTACACTTCCATCTCCCACACGTTATTTAGCCAATCATTCCCATGTTTACCGAGAACCTTCGCGAAGGCTTCCGATCCGTCGGTCTGGCGAAACGACTGTTCATACGTCTGTACAATTTGGTCCGGTTTCCGGTGCGTCCCATCTACGGCGGCTTTCCGGTAAAGTTTCGCACGCACCTCGGCGCTCCGATTCCGTACGACCCGTCCCTGACGCCCGAAGAGCTACAGGAGAAGGTGGCGTTCGCGATCGAAGAACTCATCAACAAACATCAGCGCATCCCGGGCAGCATTTTCCATGGGTTGCTCGATCGGTTCATCAGTAAAAAGATAAAGCCCAATTGAAGTGGGTAGTGTTTGTTTGTGTGTGTGAATGTATGTGTGTGCGTGAGTTCGTGGGGTTCCTACGGGTGGTATTACTGTGTCCTTTCTCGCCTACTGTTATGGTAGTTTTTTGTGTTTTCCTGTGGTTTGTTGTGGTAGGTGCTACAGTTAATTAACACTTTATACGCCTTATCAATCGCATTCGATATCCGGCGGATATTGCTGCCCGAGAACGGCTTCGTTCCTGTTTCAAAGTTACTCCCAGTGCAGCAATCAAAAGTAGCAATAGAAAGACAAAAAAACACTTTCGTCACTGTTGTCGCTAGCTCGGTGGGGCGATTAAATTGTAAAGTGTTAAGTAAAATGTTAACGAACAAAACAGAATCCAGCGGATGTATTTAAAATGTCGGTACTTAATAGATGTGTACATTACTGATGAGATTGAAGCGGCGAAAAGTGTAATTTTTTCTGTACCTTTTTGCGCTAAGTTACCTCCGAACATAGTAACCTTGATTTGTATTTAAACTTCACTACCGTCTCCTTTTTTGCTACCGTTCTTTAGACTGCTTTGGTCGTGTTCTTTGCTAATTGATAATTTGTTTTATTTATAATTGCAATATAATATTTTAACTCGTGCCATTATCTGTTCATTTAGTTAATCTTTTTTCCATTCTCTTTCGTCAATTTTTTTATATGTTTTGTATCTACTATAGTTGTTCTTTGTTTTGTGATTTTATGTGTACTTTTGTGCTTTATTATTTTAAATTATGTTTTTGCATTTTTGATTTTTAATTGGTTTCAATCTCCTCTTATCTCATATCTTCTTATCTTATCACATCTCATATCAATTTTTATAAATAAATTATTGAATTTAAACAATTTTCCGACGACCTCGTAGTAAACAACAACAACAAAATATTTAAAAAAACCTTCCCGTTTTTCGAAAACATAAACCTTAAACTTCTCTCACGAGATAAAATTTCATCACTGTTATCTTCCTATGCTTGGGCATTGATACCATTTTAGGACCAATTGAATCGTAAGCTACTGGTACACGAACAGACGAGCAAAAAAAAAAAACAAAACACAAATTCACATACGCAAATAAGGAAGCCGAAAAATAGCGTTTATGCTGCCACAGCACCAACATACGCGGATGTGTGCATAGATATATGATCCCCGTTAGGGGATGGTGGTGCTGTGGCTGCAAATTAGATTAACCGTCACCGTTCGCTTTTTCAATCTTCAAGTTGAGGCGCAAAAACATGCTCATATTTGGTTGGTTCCACCGAAACAGGTTTGTTATTCGGATAGTTTTGGTGTGTCCGTGTATGTGAAACGATTTGAAACCAGGATTGAAGACGCACACACTCTGTCGCATTGAAATATCAACAGGTGTGTTCCACAACCACATCGTCCAACTGCAGTGTATATCGATTTTTCACGCAACCCACTGCATTAGCGCTTGCAAATGTAGTGCCGTAAGATCAGACGTACCCGTGCTGAAACAAAAAAGCCATAAATCCACGGGCTCGATCAACAACGCGAGACGATTAACCGACAGTGCTCAAGAGTTCGCTGAGCCCGCGGCAGCAGTGATAAGATCAGGCCACACCGGGCTCAGTCAGATAACCCGCACCGCGTTCGGGTGGTAATTTCGTGTGCAGTGCAAAGTGCACGGTTATCTTTTTTTTGGCACCAGGGCATCACATCATCGCGCTGTGTTGGCCCAGGTCCAGGCATCACTGCACGTCTCGGACTCGACTCGGACAGAGCAAATGGACAACGAAAGCACGGTGGATGGTAAGTTTTAGCTGTTTGAAACCCCCGACAATAAACGTATGCGTTTAATTGTGTGCACTTTTTCCCACGCCACAGTTCCGGGGTGGTTCGGATGGATGCACAATTTTTCGCTCCCACTAGTTGTAGTGTTTCTGCTGCCCTGGTTGTATGTGCTATTGATTTTGTCATCCGTCCCATACTTGCACGTTTGCAATTTACTGCGGTAAGTGTTTCTTTCGGGTGTTTCCACTGTGGAGTGTATTAAAATACAGAAATTGGTTTTGCAGATTGCGTTTATGGAAAGGGAGCAACGAGGATGACTTCTGGAACAGAGCCCGGCGGTTGATGGCGTACGTGTGGAATCTGCACAGCAGAATATTTCATGGTAATAGTTCAACCGTTGTTAAACTTACTTATTTAGGTTTAGCATATCTTATTGTCACTCTAAACGTTCTTAGTCAAACGAGGATATCATTTTCTTCCATTTTCGCATGGCACAGGATACGAAGTAATTGGTTTGGAAAACCTACCCTCACATGGACCCGCGCTGCTTATCTACTACCATGGTGCGTTACCCATCGACATGTACTATCTGACGGCGGAAACGATGCTGAAACGAAACCGCCTAATCCACACCGTCGGTGATCGGTTTCTGGACCGCATTCCCGGCTGGCGTCTTGTTTCGCGCGTGATGAAGGTTACCTCGGGCTCGGTGCAATCGTGCGTGGCAACGCTACGTGCCGGGGAGCTGCTTTCCATTGCACCGGGCGGTGTGTTCGAGGCACAGTTTGGTGATAGTGCATACGAGATGCTTTGGAAGGGCCGAACAGGTTTCGCCCGAGTGGCCCTGGAAGCACAAGTGGTAAGTGGTCCGGGGAAGCGGGAAAGAACGAACAACGATCTTTTGCGTTCTTTTTGCGTTCCGTTTTAGCCCATCATTCCCATGTTTACGGTAAACATACGCGAATGCTTTCGCACCGTGTCTTTCGCAAAGTGGATCTTTATCCGACTGTACGGTGTGCTAAAAATTCCCGTCCTGCCCATTTACGGAGGCTTTCCGGTTAAGTTGCGCACGGTGCTCGGAAAACCGATAGCGTACGATGGGGCGTTGAGTACGGCCGCATTACAGGAGAAGATTGCCGGTGCTATTGGGGAGCTGGTACGGGAACACCAGCGATTACCCGGTGATATACTACAGGCTATTGGTGATCGATTTGAAGCGGTGTCAGCGATCCGCAGTGATGAAGATGTCAAGGCTAGATCGTAATGTAAGTGCTGTGTTTTACTCATCGTGTAGGGTATAAAGTTTTTCAAATAAATAACATACTCATGGTTTTGCTGATCTTCAAGAAATGCCTCAATGTATTAAAAACACGTTGTTCTTTTGAAAAAAAAAATATCATTTTATATTTAGTTCGGAAACGACAAATATACAATGCACATATCTACTAAAATTCATACAAGTTTTACTTGATATAGGAACATTTTGTACTAAAACTTACTCTATTACAATGCAGTGTGCAAAGTGTTTAGCACAAATTCCCAAATCCCAACGGTTTACATTTCAATCTTCAATTTTATGGCACATTAAAAGCTAGCGTGCTGTCAATATCACCATGCTGTCAAAACAAACATGTGGCGGTGATTGTTTTCAAAACAAAAATCGTCTCGGTTCAAAACGGTGCAATTTGGAAATTCGGCGGAACATTTCCTTTTTCCCCTACTTTAGTTTGTGGATTGTGAACAATGGAAGCACTAGAAGAAATTGTTCCTTTCCTGGCAAAATCTGCCCGTTTGGATCTTAAAGTGGTGTCGCTCTCGCACGTGCTCGGTTCGTAAAACATAATTAATCTTGATAAATGATACGCTTGTTCACACCAGTGTCTCCTTTCCAGGGCTCACGGGTTCGGTGGACGGTATAAAGTTGTTAATACAGAACGAAACGCTACTGAACAACCTGCTCGATTTAACGGTCGAAGAATCCGTTTCGAAAGATGCCGTTCTTTGCTTGGTTAACATCACGGCCGAGGAAACCGGTGCCGCTGTGATAGTAGATAAGGTGAGAAACATGTTTCGAAATTGTTTACAGATCATGTTTAGTTTTCCCTATTCCTTGTTAGCTCTCCGAGCGGTTGGTCCCAATGGCGTACCAAGCCGTACTGGACGAAAACTGCAAACTGAGCGATGCTTGGTGTATGGTGCTGTGCAATATAACCCGTCCCGAACATCTGGTCGAGCGAGTCATACAGCAGTTGCTCGCGATAGAGTTTTCTCTCGAAAAGTTGACCACCTGTTTCACACGCATAGCCTACAACAAACAAAAGTGTCACCTCAACTATCTCGGCCCGCTGTTTAGCAACGTTTCGCAGAGCAAAGCAGGCCGGGAAGTGTTTTGCAATCAAACGACGGGATTGTTGCGCCGTTTGCTACCGTTTGTCCATCACGACGGAAGCATTGTACGGCGGGGTGGAGCGGTTGGGCTACTCAAAAATATTTGCTTCGACTCGTCCGCGCATGAGTGGCTGTTAAGCGAAGAAATGAACGTACTGCCATTTATTTTACTACCGCTGGCCGGACCGGAAGAGCTGGACGATGAGACGAACGAGAAGCTGCCGGTGGATCTGCAATACCTTGGACCGGATAAGAAGCGTGAAGAGGATCCAGACGTTCGGAAGATGCTGGTAGAATCGTTGGCACAGCTGTGTGCCACACGCAAAGGGCGCGTTTATCTGCGGGAGCACGGTGCGTACGAGATTCTGCGTGAGCTGCACAAATTCGAGTGCAGCCCGGAGGGTGATAAGGTCGTGTTGATTGCGGTCGAGAACGTTGTTGATATTCTAATCAGGTAAAAAGGGTTAGATTTTTACGTACGAACGAACATGATAATATTATAATTTTTTTCCCCCTTTCTACAGAACGGAAGAAGAAATCGGTGAAGACAACCTCAAGCAGCTGGACATTCCGGACGATGTGAAAACGAAAATTGAAAGCATGTCTGAAGAGGTGGAAAAATAAAGTCAACACTCGCAAAGCTTTATTTTCTGTTCCGTAATCGCACCATATGCCCGTTGGAAATTTTCATCGTAAGTGCGATTTTCATACTTAAATCTTCCAACCGTAGATCCGTTTCGATCCGATAGTGCGTGAGCACCTTCAGGAGCATGATTTTCATCGAAATCCAGGCATACTGAAGTCCAACACAATTCCGTGGACCCGCACTGAACGGGAGCAGTGTGTAAGGATCGTACCGAAGTGATTCGAACCGTTCCGGGCGGAAGCAGTCGGCATCCGGACCCCAGTACTTTGGGTTTCGATGAATGTCGTATATGTCTACAATTATATCGATATTGGCCGGCAAACGATGCTCTCCTACGATGAGCTCCTCGGTCGTCCGCCTCCCAACGACGGCCGCTATCGGGAGCAGGCGAAGCGATTCCTTCAACACCATATCAAGATAGTTGAGATTTTTAAGTGTTTCGTAGTTGACCTCACTTCCACGGTGCATGTTTAGCTCGGCGAACAGTTTCTCCTGCACGTGGGGATGCATCGCAAGCAGCAGGAGCGTATTGGCAACCGTCATGGCGCTCGTTTCGTTACCGGCGAAGATGATAGTGTTCAACTCGTGCTCTATGTCGTCCTTATCGTCTATCGAAGACTTCAAATGTTCAACGAGATTGAAACGTTTGCCATTTTCCATCCCGCGGGTGGATTCGGAGCTAATATTCTTAGCCAGAACTGCCTTCGATGGGCGAAAAAACTCCTCCAGCGCTTTTGTCTCTTTTCGATACACGATCGTCCAGCGATAAATCCACTGCGGGTGAAGCAAAATATTTACCGCCCGGATGGTTACGATTTCGAACAGTCTGATTAGGAAGAAAGAATCGATCAGTTTGAGCCTAAGCATTTATGTTCAATGAAGACTCACTCTTCCAGAACGGATAAGTAACTGAATGCGGTAGGGGTATCCTGGATGTGCATATCGGTTCCCAGTGTGGTGGCTGCATGGGAAGATGAAAGAATACATATTCTAAATCATCGCGTTGCTTCAACCTCCCGGAATAACTCACCAAAAATCATGTCAAGCGTACACCTTGCAGTGTATCGATAGATATCAAACTCTTGCGCACTGTCGGCCAACTCACTGAGCGCTTGAACCATTCGATCTGCCTTCTCCACAAAAAGGGGCACAAAATTTCGCAAAATAGATTGCTTAAAGCTGGGCTGGATCAACTTACGGTGTACACGCCATTTGTGTGCCGGGAGCGAAAAAATCCCACGGAGTGGCGTGAACCGATAGAAGCTTGCTTTCTCGACGGTTTCGGGTGCGGTCAGTATCGTTCGTACGTGTTCTGCCGTGCTGACGATCACAACCGGTACTGGTCCGAGCCACACACAGTACGGTGATCCGTACGCACCGGTCAGCTTTATTAGCGCACGAAGGTAAAGAGATGTGTCCATGCCGGGTAACACGTACATCGAACCGATGAACGGATAGTTTCGAGGACCGGGAAGATGTTTTAGTAGCTGGCCCGTACGACGGGTGTACCAACAATGGGACCAGTACACGGTAAGGAGGAACAAAACACACTGCACTAGCGTGTGAAACATTTCGAATGCTACTTCCGGTCGGCCCGGACCGGGATGAGTTTTTATGCCATTTTACCATCTCGAACCCTGGGAGATCGCTTCGCAGGGGGGTAATTAATGTGACGGCACAATGCAGAGTGTAATGTGACGCTCGTACCATTGCTAGCCATTTGGTTAAACGAATTATCATTATGCGTTAATTGGCCTTTAGGCTTTGTCGGCGACACGTGATTTTTCTTAGTTAGCTCCTGGGAAAAGTGTTTGCTACATTAAGAGTCGCATTCTTCATTGATCATTTGTGACGTTCATGTAAAGTGTTTAGTTGGAATTGCAATACATGATTGCTACGTTTGCGTCTTGTGTTTTGATAGCGAGCACATCTGGTTTTGTTTCGTTTGGTCATATGCCTACAATTGTCAATTCAGCGAGTTTAATGTGTAGGTTAACACTGATTAACCTTGAAAGACGAGTAAAACGTCAATATATTCATGCAAACATGGTGATACTACTGAGCTGGTATATTGTTTCAGGGTTCGAAAGACAGTTTCCTCAGGGATGGTTTGCTCCCACAAAACCTCGTCAATACTTGTTCTGTTGCGTTCCTTGTGTTTCGAACATATGCGAGGGTTACGATCACAGCACACGTGTTTTGTGCATTCCGTGTGTATTGTCGTATTGTCAGCTACCGGTCGTTACCTGCGTAGCTCAATATTTTCCGAGCATGATGAAAGACGCTACTATATCTAAAATCGCAAAATCAGAGCTATGGTCAGTTGCAAGGACCTACTTCTGTGCTGTTGTTTAGTTACAATCATAACGAGTGTGACAGCAGGCATTGTCAAAAACGTGCGAGTTAGCTTGACTGCATCTGTATATGACCGTTTTGACAAGAGTATGCTGTATTAGAAAAGTTTTTCAAAAAGTTTTTGTATTTATACGATTACAAATGTGCAAATAGGAGGTTGATATTTGTTTTCGATGTTGGCAAATCATTCAGCTGATAATCATTGCCAAAATAAGAAACACTCTCACTTTCGTAGTGGAGGCCGAATGATCCATGTGTCAGATTTGACAGATGTGAGCATTGCTGTTGCAATTGTTGTTTCTTAAAAAAATACAAACAAAAAAAAATCTCGAAGAAGTAAGACGTGTTTGTGTGGTGCGTCGGAAAATTCCTTAAATATTCGTACTTCACTCCGATCGGGCCTCATCGATTAACCATACGTTCGGCACCTGCAACGGCTTCCGGTAGCATTATCAATCGCGCTTTAGTTATCCGTCATTAGCATCACCGCCACCGCGTTTGCCACCAGTTTTTTTTCACGAATCGCTTGTCTCGTTTCCGGCTCATGTACAAATCCACGCGATCGTAATAAAACATCGATGGCCACGAACATGGAAGCACGGTTGCTTCCTGCGCGATATAACCTGCACCCCGAGTGGGACCTTACACACCGAGTCGAAATTCGTCTCTCGTTGCACTAACCTTGTGTCCGTTTTCGTGTGTGTTTCTGTGTTTATGCAGTGTGCACGGAGTGTGCCAAACGCGAAGGCAGTAAGCGTCGTGTGTTGTGCGTAAAAGAAAAGCAAAACAAAGCATCAACATTCCTGGCTGTGTGTGTTCAGGCTGATAAGCCACGGTGGGAGGAGTAGGAAGAAGTTCTTCGGTTCCTTCTGGGAACGAAATTATATCGAAAACCGAAGGCCAACCGTGTCCCGAGAAGCAGCACCCCAGGCCCAAAGTTGGTGTTAAATAACAATCAATTTTGGGTGCTGGAACTGTGGCAGACGGTAGCCGGAGAGGTGAACGCGCGATAAATGTAGGGAAGGCATTTCGATGTTAATTCGATGGGTTGCCGATTGGGGGTTTTCGGTAGAAATTGGTGCTCGGACGATGCAATCCGTATGGTGGTGCCCGTAGCTAGTCGCAGCAACCATCATCACACACGGTAGCGTAGAAAGAGGTCTTGTCTGCTAGGGGTATGAGCATTGTGCTTCTTCCCCCGAAACACCGATTGTTTTCTTGCCGTGCCGTGGTGGAAATCGCTATTACACCGCTCCCTCTCCCGCCGTTGGTCCGACGTACCACCTAGTTAGTTACTCCCGGCGAGTTCAACGACTGTACGGTACATCTCAATTGTCGGCTTCCCATCATATTATTATCACCTCGTTGAACAACCACCCCCCGTGTGTGCGTGTGTGAGTGTGTGTGAGCTTGGGGAAGCAGTACAGAACACGATCGTCCCCCACACCGTGTGAAACGCGCACGTACGTCGAGAGTGAAAGTGAAATCCAGAACGGGAGAATTGCAACATCGAAGAAGTGGAAAATAAAGCGAAACAAAAAAAAGCACGTGTGCCGAAATTAAAGTAACGACGCGCAAATGAAGAAGGTAATGATCCCTTCGTTGGATATGAAAAAGAGCATTTCCGTGAAGGTAGATAGTGATCTGACATTGCTGCTGTCCAGTGGAGTGTACGAAATTAAGAAGATGGAGCCCCGCTGGCGGCTCCGGCGACCGATCATCGTCTTCTGTCTGTTTCTCACGATTGCCGGCATCATCGGGTTCGGCTACTACTGCCCGGATCAGGTAAGAACCGTCTCCCATTGTGTGGGGACAGTCGACATTCTTTGTCGATTTGGAGTCCCTCACTGCAATCTTCCATCGCACATTGTCAATCTTAAAAACAAAAAAAATATTGTACGCTATTCGGTAGACATGATTAGATTATTATCGAACATATCGTTAAGTTTCGAACCTAAAGCCTGTGGTGCCATTCGATCGCCACGAGTGATAATATTTATTAAAAATGTTCTACTTGTTCTAGAACGTACGCTATTCCTTTGAGTTTGGAGCATTGGATTGAATTAATTATTGGTTAGACTAAAACGAGATGACAAAAGTTCAAATAAAGTTTTGGGTTAAAAAATGCTGCACGCTTGTAGTTCTATTCGGTTCTATTATCTGTTGGAATATAAAGCAAACAAATCTGGAGCCTTTTCGTGTAATAGATATTAAAAGATGCGTCTGATAGGTATCTTGGTTCAATTTTCCAAACATTCGAGAAATAGGATACAATCCTTGTACCCGATCTGGCATCATTTTCCCATAACGATTACTGTGAATTCGTTTTCTCTTCCCTATCCCAACAAAAAAAAAGTGGCACACTCTGCCAAAAAGCTGCCTACTCTGATCGGTCTCCTGTGACGGTACAAAACTTTTCACACAAATGCTTAGCTTTCCTTTTACCAGCCCCATTTGGGATGGTAGAACGAGTTGAACGACGACGCGCCCGCAAACCGTCCGAAACCGCTAATAAGAGTTTGCCGCTGCGGTTTCCCGGCGGACGAATTTCTTGATTAAAATCCCCCGCCGCATCGCCGGCGCGCAAATAAGAAGCATCCTTCCTGGACTTTTTACTTGCCCCTGCGCCACCCTCTGAATACCTGCGCACTTCATAATACGATTTTTCCTTCAATTCTCCTTGTGAGGGTTTTTTCACCATTCTGGATTTACTTTTCAAAAAAAAAATCCGTCCAGCCTAGGTTCTGGATGGTTGGCTCTAACCAACAACCGTCTCTCGACGTCTAGTTGTTCGGCAAGCGGAAGCACTCGACTCGTTCGGAGCATTTTTTTTTTCAATACAAACTCGGCCACACTTTGTCGGGCGGGAGATTTAAGAAGGAAGTCGCTACCACCGCGACCGCTGCCTTAGCAGCGGCAATCCTCCGCCCTTACCCAATTGTTCCCGCTCAAGTGGTTGCGTACCACACGCGCGCCGCCAAGTACCGGACGGCTTTTGGCTTTTCCGGCGGCTTTTCGGCGGAACACTCGAAAAATTCATCGCAACTTTTCGGTAGAGGGAGAGTAAGAATAACGCACACGAACACAGGCACAAGTCGGGCTGCTGCGTTGCCAACCCTACACGAGTCAGAACCGTCGGCCGGCAAAACGTTCTGGTATGCGGCGGCTTTTCATGTCGTCCTTGGAGGACAACCTTCCAACGCGTTTTTCCTCCCCCTCTCTTTCCCACTTTTTGGAGTGATTGATTCCGACCCGTACCAGGGAAAGATGAGAAAGCTCCTCCCCAACCGTTCTCCACCGGGTCCGCATTGTGGTGGTTCTCACGTTCGTCTCTCCCCCGAACTTAACGCGTGAGTTATGGGCCCGTCCATCGCACAATTTATTTCTTTCATTTTAGCATTCAATCACGTTGGGCAGAGCCCCGTCGGTTTGTTGCGGCTCCCCTCCCCCCTCTCCCCATCGTCAATTGGTTGGTCGCGAGAATGAGGCGACCCGAGGACCTGCTGCTGCTTCTGCTTCTGTGATCTCATTTGTTCGGTCATGTTCCAATTTTCGGACGTCTGTCGGAATGTCTCATAAAACCATCAGCAGCAGCAGCCACTGCTAACACGAGGTGGAAGCGAGACGCGTTGTTGGGGGAATGTGAAGAGCGAACACATACAAGCGATCCAGAACCCAGCCTCATCCAAGCCCGGAACGGCGTTTTAGCACATGTTGAAGGCTTTGGCGTCGTCGGAGTAGGCGAATTTCGGTGCGGTTTCGGTGGTGTAGCGTTGATTTCATCATCCATCTATCCATCCGTCCGTTTGGTCCGTCTGTGACTCGGCCACCATGGGCTGGGTGTGCTGGCGCCTTACACCAAACCATCCAGTCGGACAGAGACCGGGTTGACACTAAACGTTCCCATATCAATCATAATTTCGGCAATTTGCCGC
>JXWZ01008029.1:0-12575 GCA_000956215.1 Anopheles farauti No. 4
CATCACGGCTTACTAGATTTTTTTATACCACCATAGCTGGTGAGTCACTCCTCGCTAAGGGTCCAAAGGGAGAAGGTCCAGAAAGCAGAAAGACTGTCATACCACAAAACAAATACAAACCCTTTAATGGCTATAATGTAGCATTTTTTTTACAAAAGTTGTTCACACTACTTTTTACTTAAGTACACATAAAGTTTTTAAAGCAAAGAGCAATAATCTTTTTTTTTTGCCCTGAAAAACAAATAAATACATCCCAACGTTATCCGTGTACCTTCCAGCGTCGTTGTGTATCGAGAAACATTCCCGCAAGATGCTTATGGTGCCATCTTTTCACGTCATAACGAAATCGTGGCTAAATGAAACAAACATTTCGATGGATTCTAAAGATACTTCTTCAGTTTTACGATGACCATTGCGGGGGAAAGAAAATGAAGTATTTACGATGGGTGTAAAAGCGCGACGGTGCAACGACTGTAACGACCAACGACTGATGGTAAATGAATTTCGTGACAAACACACTAACGATGTGCAGCGAGCGATTTATAACCAAGTGCTTCAAGAGGAAGGTAACTACCAAACATGCTGGTTGCATGTAATAAAATATTTTAATTCAAAACGTTTTTGGTCCGTATATACCATGGGCTGACGAAGTCAAGCACAACAGGCATACATTTTTAAAACCGTATGCAGTAGGATGCTATGGATTGAACAAGAGTTTTGTGGAAATATGTCCCAAACCCTAAAACTAAAACTAAATTTACCATCGACAGATCGATTGACCAAACATGCATACGTTTAATACCTAGGTATGTTACCTTATATAGGTGCGGCAGATTTTGTTTGTTTTGAGTTTCTCTTGTTTCTTTTCAGACACAAATCATGAGAGATATACGGCAATATTAACATCTAGACTATACAACACTTCATTATCCACAGTCGCTGCAGTACACCAAAAGATCAGTCCCTAACAAAACAACTTTATAGTTGAAATAAATAAAATATTAAAAATACGTTACATTATGTACAACTAAGATGTACGCTTCGTATATACCGTAAAAATCTTTCTATACCACGGCTTTGCTCATTCTCCAGTTAATGATTCTGTAATAACCTTGTCAGATTCACATCAGCATGATTTCTGATTTTCGTAATGAATAATGTTTTCGCCGCTTTTTCCTTCCATCTCACGATCTCAATCCCTCCCATTCTGCTGTTTCTGCTACATTTTGTATTGCCGTAGCTAAGCCAGCGATTATCGTAGGATATTAATCATAAGCTCCCGTATTGTGACGTTTCGGACCCTAAATGAATACTGTAGAAACGGTACACCGGAGCAGTCTCGATGTGAGCGCAACAAGCGTGGTACAAAAAAAACACATAAATGAATGTGTCTCACTGGGCCATTTTGAAGTACGAATACAGCAATAAATTACTCACTTGAAGGAGGTTTACACCATGCCAAGATTTTACCATAAGATAAAGCTGAAAAAATTGTACAATTTTTAAACGAAACAAATAATCGTAAAATGTTCCTTCGTATCAAAAGTGAGTTTGTAAATTTTCATTCACCCGCAACACGATAACTTCTAGCGGTGGTGGTAGAAGATTATTTAAATGTCATTAAATTTGCATACGCTCACGACTCACGTCGTACGGCGAATTTTCAAATTTGGGTTTCACTTCCGTTTCTCTTAGTACGATATGCTAGGATCCACGCAAGGCTGCTGCATTGCCACCGTATTACCGACCGGAACTTATTTCCCCAAACGAATATAACAGTTTACTATCCAACCACATGCAACCGCTTTAGGCGAAGTCGGAAAATCCACATCGCACGTACACAAAGTTCTGAGTGCGATAGCACAACTAAAGAACGAACACTTCCCTTTCGGTGGATATGTTTAAGTGTATGCAAAGCTGGCTTATTATCCACAACATGTTCCTGCCACTTTCGGTACAGCTTGTGCGCGAAATTATTTAAACCCTACGAATTTATTACACGTTTGCTACGATTCCACACAAACTCTGTTCGTTTGGTTCATGGTTTAGGAAAATTTATGGCAATTTATTTAACTGATTCAAACTATGTTTGCACATGCTGGTTCGTTGTTCAACGTTGTTGTAAAAAAAAACTAAATTTAAATTACCGATATGTTGTAAAGAAATGTTTAGTGTGATTTTAACCTATTGCTCAAAGTTAAATCCCTCTTTAAAAGGAATGATTTATGCCGTTTATTCCATGGTATTGGCAACAGTTTCTTTCTTCAACTTTGTACCTTTACTCTTGTATGCGAATAATCAATTTAAAATTCACTTCGCGTGTACGCGTGTATCGACCGCGTTCAATAAGTTCCGTTGAAGTTTCGCATTTCAAACTTGTGAAACTCTTCGTTTTACGATCATCTGCCAATACAGCCAATACTTTCACCGAATGGAGAGACGGAGAAGGGAGTATGCTCTCCGTGCTCTTTAATACGTTTCGTGTATAGCACGCGAAATGCTACTTATACGTATCTCTCACCTCAAACTCTCTCGTTCACAGTTTTTTTTCACAGCCTACTACTTAACCCCATATGGATAAAAAATAAGTGAAAGAAAATCGCACAGTTTACCACATCGGCCGATGCCAGATTCACACCAAAAATCCAAAACAAAATGCGGAAGAAAAACTCACCTTTCAAGCAAGTTCCGCCAGTATGCAAAGCTAGGCGCGTCACTGTGGTAATGCCGTTGAGTGATTTATTTCATTTCGTGGTCCCATCCGTTTAGAAATCAACTGTTAAAACAGGCTAAAACTTTTCCGGACCTACTGTCTTTGTTTGCGTGTATTAATGTATTCCTTTTTTCTTAATCCCCTAGCGGATGGAAGTTTGTTTGGAAAATGGTTATACGATGCAAAAGGCGTCGGTCAACTTCGTGACAATTCAATACTTTTCGGTTATTGGGACGATTAGGGTCGTCTTTTGGTTGAGTGTGTTATTTTTACCGATTCGTAAATGTTGTGCCTCACGCAATCTGCCGATGTTGCCTTTTGGGTGAAACTTTCTTTCTGTCAATACCGAAAAAAAATTATCACTCACAAAGGGTGTTGGGGAGCCAAGAATATAAAAAAGAAATTTAAATTGACCTTCTTGTTATTGTTTGTATTGTTAGGCAAACTATCCCAAACATAATCTTCGTATACCTCACGCAAGTAGCGATCATGTAAAAGTACCGACGTGTATCATTGGAATACAAACTTATGGGTATAATACTGAACACATTTTTGTGCTTGTTTGAAAACACCGGGCTGTATGTTCATATTTCCACATTGTTTGTTCAAATGCATGCAACAATTGAACTGTGGTAGTATAGAAAAATCTTCGAATAGACGATGGTGTATGCAATCATCGGTAGAATATGGAGCGATTGTAAACAGGTTGAAGAATGTCTCATAACTTTGCATGAGCAAGATTCTTCAGTGATGACTTTTGCTTATTCCCTGGCCGTTTTAACCCACGCCATTCAAACCTTACTTCTTGCGTACTAGATATATGGGAAAAATAGGAATCTACAGCAGTATCACGCAGTGCAAATTTCTTCGTATCCTCAGATTGACAACGTTCAAACGAATATTTTATGTGGGTCGGCCAAAGACGTCAACCCATACCATGTTTGATTTCCCCTCACGTGTTCCCGATTTGACCGAAGACAGGGCAAGAAAGTTTCCACTCTACTCTACTTCTACTGAGAAAATTCATCATTCGTTCGTGTGCTGCTCCGACACAGCACAGTTTGCGCTTCATTTATCAACCACTCAACAAAAGAATGCAACCGGAAAAGCGCTCGATGACTTTGCGAAAACAACCAAAAAACCCTGGCCCAACTGGTCAACGAAAAGAGTATGATGTTCGGAGAGGAAAAAAAAACAAAAAAGAAACCAAAATAAACCTACGTCCCCAAAGGGTTCGAGCGTTGGCCGGAGCGATGGACCACAAATGGCGACATTCTAGACATTTTCTTCAACTTCACGAACCAGCGGCATTTCGGGGAAACGTAGAAAAGTTTAAGAAATAAGAAGTATTTATCGCACAGCCACGGTTCAATGATTCAACCGGAACTGAGACATGCTGGATGATGCCTCTCACGAACTCATGGTCTTACGTTCGCTTTGCGGCTAAGCAGTGGAGTGAAGTTATGTTTCTGCTCTACGCTCTTGTTCTGCACAGCACCAGAAGCAAAAACATGATGCCGTCATGTCGCTGTGTTTTTGTCCTATACAAACAAATTAAGCTTCAGATAGTATTGGACGCGGGCTCACAATTTGTAATCTTCATTCAGTATCCTCAGTTTCTCCTAGGCGACATTCTTGATTACATTGAGGTACCTTTCTGCCTTTCTACTTGGTAGAAATGTAATTACCAGTGAAATAGACTAATCTCTCGCCATTCGGTATTGTGTACGTTCTGAGAAAATACGATTTCAACTGGCAAACGGATCTCAGGGTTCTGCAAAATACTTCTTGCTTATCTGCTGCTGTGTATGGTTTTGTACGTAGCAGAAATGTGAACCGTAAATGGAAAACAACTAATCAAAACAAGCTGCCGCGTAACTTTTTGTGTGTTTCATTTCACAAGAATTCTGTTTTTTAATCGAACTGATAATGAATCGTCTAATAACATACAAGAACCAATCACAAATTTGTCTGTTCATGACTTTAAATAACAGCATTTTGCTTTGTTCCAAAAAAAATTGAATTAGAACAAATCTTATTTTTGCATCTGGTTTACAGAGTTCTTATTTTAAAAGAAACCTAAATCCTACACTTCATTGGTCGGTTACAGAGTTTAAGATAATTTGAAAGACCACCCAAAGGCATTCAGCTCACTGATCAAGATAAGAAGAGACTTATCAAATATTGTGCCAAGGATAAATATAAACTTTCTATTGAATTACCACACTGTTGACATAAAAAATAGCAACACTTAATGGAGTGGAGAAATGTTCCTGGTATATTTTAACAGCTATCTATTGCAATAAGATGTTATTGAAAACCGTATACTAAATACATTTTAAGTAAAAATTAAAAAAAAAAGTATTTTTATCAAGGGGTAAGAAAACCAAATGGAGTAACAAATTAATGTAAGTAAATACGCACAATAAATATGAAGCATTGTTTTGAAGCATCTACCCAAGTAAGCTAATAAACTGCACTGAATGTTTATGTGTATAATAAGTTTTGCATTACATTGATTTTCTCCCAAAAGATAACATTGGTGCCGTGAGATATCACACACACACACACACACACACACATGCAACCTTTAGTTATAATGGTAACACACTAATACACCTGTTGCACAAGTTCCACCATCCATTGGTTGAATGCTAGCGTATCAGTAACATTATTAAATTCATGTACTGTGCTACCGGAGCTTCGAACTCCACCAATGTCCCTTGGAGAACTATAATATCTGCGAAGATTATAGTGCATGGGTACGCGTGTGTGTTTGTTCGTTTCTAACACCGCTCGCGGTAGGAGAAAACAACTCCACGTCGCAACTGGGTATGCGTGTTGGGATCACTGGGATCCAAAGGTATGGGAAAAGGTGCCCGGAACGTGAGCTGCAAGATTTTGCCAATCCGAAACCGTAAGGCACAGAGTGGCCTCGGAACTTATGAGGAAATTTGCGTTCCAATTTGGCAGAAAAGTTGGTCGTAAACCAGGCAAAGATCAAATGGTACAACCGCACAAACCGAAACCTCCCATTGCGCCGTTGTGCAACGTGGTATATTCGCTGAACTCCATTTACTCAATCGTTTTTGTCTACACCTCTACCGTTGGACGCACGGTGTAAAAGCACGCTTTTTTCGCGGCATAATCAAAATACAGATCAATACCTTCTTCCCCGTGGAATACCTTACGGACAATATAATTCGATTTTTTTTCACTTTCAACACTGCTGAGGATAAGCACGGGAGCGAACCGTAGTGAAAACCAGTCGCAATGCGCAACCAGTGAAACCAGAGCCAATCACATCAAACACTCATTTTCGCGCCAGCTTGTTCCGAGAAGGACACAGAAACTTTACGTTACAAGAGAGCATTCAGCTTGTGTTAAGATTACGAAGGGATTCGTTCAATTGATATTTTTAATTCCGTCTGCCTTAACCTTGAGAATAGTTTTCTCGAAAAAAATTTTTTTCAAATGAAAAAGTCTCTATTCAAATCACAGCAAATCTTCCCGTTCAAATTATGGGTTATTTTATTTTTTTTACATGAAACACAAATTACGAATTATTGAAGCATCACTTAACCAAAAGAACATTATTTTTGTTAGCACGCATAATATATTAATATTAATTCGACAAATAGAATTGAATTACATCGTTTGTATTGAGCATATCCTAACATCACATATTTATTAAAATATAATATATAAATTATTTTTAGATATAAAATAAAATTAATTAATATTAACAGAAACAAAACAACCATCAAGTGTGTAGCTTTACCGTTTTCAGTTTTCTATATTTTGCCTGCCCTAAAATACTGCCTGATGGAACAAAAAATAGTTTTCCGGAATTCAGCTTTAAGCATCAAGTGCGAGAAAATTGATAACCATTACATTTATCATTTACACTTGCCCTTTTTCGGTGTTTTGCTGATTGTGTTTACCCCAAATGACACGACGGTAATTAACGCAAACGGCCGATAAAATTCTTTCGAAGGCGTAACGAACCTTCAACACAATTTTATTGCTCACCATTTATTGCCAGCCCCAGATTGGAACCTAATCGACGAGACCATAACACCCCGCATAAGGGAGGACCAGAAAAAAAAATGGCTTGATTCATTAGAGCTGTCTTAACCAGCATCATTATCAACAGCAACGGTGCCATTGAAAGCTCTCGGTAAGATGCGGCGACAAATGATCGATCGACCGACCGCTCTAGATTAATAATTACTTCCTACGACTCAATGATACCAGTTAATCTGTCTTTCCATCGTTTTAGTCTATTTTTACGCAACTGGGCCGTCACTAATTCCAAGGGAAGGTAATTTATTGTATTGCTCAAATATATACACCACTGGCCATCGTAACAGTCGTTAGGCGGACAACCTCTTTATTTGATCTTACGGAGAACTTATCTAAGGTTGCGGTGCTTCACTGTAAGTTACTAGACAATAATTCTTTACATTTTTATAAAACATTAAATCATAGCTGTTTAACGTCCACCGGAAACCATATTTATTGCCGTTGAAATGTTCCCTTAATAATTAAGAGCAGTAAAGTTGGAGGAATGCCGAGCGCCATTAATAATTATAACTAGCTAACTGGGTTGAAACCGGTCCCCCAAACAAAACCCCATGGAAATCAGTTTTCATGCAACGGGAGGCAAAAACAATTTCTTCACTGGTGATAAATTAATTTCGGTCGTCATTGCTCGCAATTTTCGTGCCCAGCAGCGCCCAGCGATACAGCGTGCGTTCGGTAATACGGAAGCCTCACCGAACCCTAACACAATTATGACGACCTACCATTCCAGCGTGTTTTTCGCTCGTTAACGCCCCATCAAAAATGCCCTGGCGGCAGCAAAAATAAAAAAAAGGTATCGCCATGGAACGGCTTAGGTAAATATTTAAACACTATTCACCCGGCCTCTCTCCCTCTCTCTCTTGCTCGCCATGTAGCCTAAAGTCGCTTCGTTACCCCGCTTATCGGTGGCCCTGATTCTCTGATACTGATCTCAGCTTTGAGCACCGTCGAAGATTCGACCGCTTGTTGGCACACGTATGTGGATACGAGCGGAAACAAGATAAAATAACAGTCTCGAACGAGGTGTACACACAACACAGCAACACAAATGTGAAATATCAACAGCAACAAAAAAATCAAACGCTTGCGGTCTCTTTTGAAAAGCATCACATTTGCGGTTGGTGCGTTGTGCACGAATATTCGTGTACACAGCATGCACATTACACCACGATGAAAAATTCCACTTTCAAAGAATTAAATTTGTTGTGTACTATGTAGTTTCCTTTGCCATTAAATATAAAAACTACAAGCATGAACATGAATGTACCCTTAAATTCGTGACTTTCTCGACAAATAGCAATAATTTTGATGAAAACCATCTAAAAACATTATTTCTGCACAAATTGTTACTCAAAATATTACGGAATAATGTAATAACAACAAACGCGCTAAGTCGAATTGATTACATTTATAAAACGGTGACCGCTAACGTAAACATACATAATACACAACGCGAATATATTTACCCATTCGGTTAAACTATCGATTACCACGAAACCATGATAAAGCTGTGAGTTTGGAAAATATTTACCTATCTCTATTTTTCCATCCACCCTGTACAATACCTGCTAGTTTGGACATTACGTTTGTTGTAAAATACGAATAAAGTAACGATTTAATATTACAACCGATGGAGCAAACGTAGCAAGAAGAAAAGTAGAAACTTTACGTTGATACATTAGCGTATTTGCAGCGTCATTTTATATTGAAATTTCAATCTGAAGTATCATGGCCTGCTCTTTCACTCTGGTAGATTTGCTGTGCCTATTAAAATCGTAATCGGAACATAATTGAAGGCACATGGAGACGCATGGTGTTTCTTGGCAATCGTTTCGTTCTCGATGGAGACGCACGGTTGCGCTTATTCCTACTGCTAACGGTTCAAGTACGTAGGCAAGCTGTTGCCTGCACGATACAGGTACGTGTACGTCATAGCCAGGGTGCAAGTCAACGCGAAGTTGTTTGTTTATACAATGATGATCACTTGTTTATGCATTCGAGCATGTATTCAAGCATCTTCTTAGTTCGTGTTTTGCCAAAGTTTTCGAAAGATCACGTCGTGTACCATGTGAAAGTTGCTCCAGCCTCGAGAGTGTCCGTTGCTGTTTAGTTTTTTGTTTTCGTTTTTGTTACTCACAAGCGTTCAACTGCGAGCGATGTGCTCAAAAATTCAAACTGCAGGTTTGCGAAACAATCTGTGTGGTAGCAGAAGGAACACGATTTCACTCTTTCGTGGATGAAGGAATCAGACAAAACCAAAAAATGTTTATGGTGCATTCTTCCTAAAATTCACATCCAAATGTCTAATCATTCACAATTTATTATTTCCAATAATTGGGATAATTCCGATAATAATCGATCTGATTTTATTTTGTAGTATTGTTTTTGCTGATAATTGTGTAAATTACATAGTATTCAATTTGAATTTTCATTCAAATGTTATAAACTAAAACATTCAAGTTGCAAAAATCTGACCTTACACACCGCAGACTATCTACAGAGAAATACATAATAGAATTCAACATTATTATACAGATCTTGTTAAAGTCGTGTCTTTATCGACAAACAACAATCATCTCCATAGAAACTTTTAGCAGGCATTCAAATTCCGTCATCAATTGAAAGCACCCGAAGATACGGATACGGATAGAACACAATTTGGTTTTCTACACATAGTCTGCTTCACTATACTAAGATCATAACACCAATGCGATGTGTCGTCTTTGTAATATAAATTTCAACATGAAAAAAAACAAAGCACATGGTTCATTAAATCGAGCAATATTAAAAACAAATTGTCGAACGCTTATAATCAGATATAATAAAAAATATAGAATAAGATAAAAAATTTACATGACAAATTCATCAACTTTTTCGTATATATTGTTTAGTATATGGGGATTATCGCATACAGGGTTTTGTTAAATATTTTTTCAAAATAATAATATGAACATTAGTAAAATTACTGATTTAAAAAAATCAAAGTAAAATCCAGGTGATTTTAATGTCATTAGATCATCAGATCCGATCAGATCAGATTCACGTCATATTCAAATTCAAACACATGCTGACCACAAGGTTCGATTGCATAAACATTCTAGGCTCTTTGACCCTCACTATGGAGAATCGCAGATTGTGAATGCTTGAAACTGCGTGTCTCCCATTACAACACGCTTAATCGACGTCCATGGTGCATGTTTATAAACAATCTTGCGTCGAAAGCAACAATTCTCAAAACAGGTTATGTGAGGTTTATGGTATTCACATGATGAACTGGAGAAAAAGGTGATGATAAACATGGCGAGTAAACTTAACTCATCTAACCTTAAACAAATCAAATCATCTTCGGTATGTTCCTGTACCATCGTGGTGGGGAGAGGGGGGGGGAGGAGAGGGGTAGGAGGGAGGAGTTTAAAAATAGACTCATAGATTTTATGGAACCTACGTTATCCAAACAGGCACGCTTGCTTACAGTAGATACGTTTTGTGCCTATCGACCATGAGTTACTTCATTGTTGGGACTTGCTGTACACGTCAAGTGAATTAAAGTTATAGAATAGAGTGTGTCAAATAAAATTTCGTCTTTTAAAACATTATCTTACCCTACTCATCAAGCTTGATGTAATCCATTACTCCTTCTTCTTGATGTTAGTTAACACTTGCATTAACCGATTAACCGATTTTAGCTTCACCACAACTTATACTGCACAAGCTATAGATGTGTAAAATAAATTAAGCAACTATAAACTCTACCCGTTCTAATTGCATATTTAGTATAAGTGTTACATATTGATTTTTTTAAACTATTTTTACTAAACATACGCAGGACGTATTGTTTAACAGTGATTCCATTACTGTGGTTACAGGTTCAATTTTTAAATAATTCACTCAAGCTCCACAACAAATATTATACATTCAAATACGTATTACCCATCACAACCAATAATTTTACCTAACCATTACGGTGAAAAATTTTTTTTTTTACACAAAACACTTTAGCAAACTTTTTCTTTTGAATAGTTGAATTTCGTCCACTGTACTTCAGCATCAATTATTTTCCACAAAATGAACCAAGTTAAGCTCATAAGCACTGTTTAGTGAATGGTAAACATATAATTCCAAACACAACGGCTTCAACACATACACACACATACACTCACACACTCACACACACACACAGCTACACAAACGCTTTTGCACCTTGCTGCACACACTGCACATCATCCTTATTTGTTGCGGTGATAAATCGTGTAACTCGGGAGCAGTAGTCGCAGTAAGCCGTTTTTTTTTCGCTCGTTCGATGAGATCAGCTTTTTTGCACACAGGATCAGACGCGGTACGCTGCACGACTTTTTGTTGTTTTTATTTTTTGTTTAACGTACATTCACAGCAAACAAGATAACTGCTAACCACGAGTGCTGCACCGTTGTTCGCATGTTTTACAATATTTACCACAATCAATAAATTATTCTAGCTCCGTAATGTACAAAATACAAGCTCAAAATTAGCACAGCTTTGGGTTTCATTACGAATATGATTAAGTTATACCACTGAGATTTCTGTTAAATAGAGGACCTTTGGTTGTAAAACTTTGGAACTGGAGATTATGGAGAAAAAAAAGCGGTAACACGCACGCAACCACGCTAACCGACGGTTTATCTCGAACTGATGACCTGTTCGTGCAAAAGAACGATACCAACCTGTTACAGCAAGCTTACCAACATAGCCAGCATTCGCTGTTTCATGTCATACCGTCAGTGTAAGAGTAAGAATAAGACAACATTATACGGCAGAGAGCGACAAAAGGCTTTGAAGAAAGAGAGAGAAATAGACGAATACACACGAAGCTACTAAATGGATGAGTAAGCCGACGGGTGAAGTGAGCTTAATAAAAAAAGGGAGACACCAGCGGTAGAGAACAACCGAGCTGAAGAGAAGCTGAACCAAGAGCAGGAGCTTTTCGCACGTCAACCTACAAAATTGGAGCATATTGCTCTCGCGAGGTGCAAACATGCTCGTAGCTAAACATTGCGTTTACAATCTATCGCCATCTCTTTTTGGTATAACCGCTTGAATTTTTGCTAAAAGTTTGCTGTATGGGGTAAGTTTTCTTTTTTGCATACCACTAGAATAGAAGGTGGAAGGACGACATGCATTGATATGACGACTGCTTATTACGGAATATTAAATACAAGAATTTATTTACACCGTGATGTGAGTTATACGTGGCAAAATTTCAGATACTGAAGCAAATTCCACTTTTTTTAAGCGCCAAATGTTGTTGTTAATCTTAAATTCTATTTAGATTTTGTCATTCACACAATCTCCTTCTGACCACCAATCAACACTTTCCACAAGCGGAACGAGTCTATTAACATTCAACTGATACGTTCTTTACCATTCCAACCAGTGATATCATCAGCTATTGCTTAACCACCAAGTTTAAAGTAGTCGCTGTAAAGAAAGTCGTTTCGATTGCGAGACATAAAAAGGTGCATCCTTTGCCGACACGAAACTCATGCACCGCAAATTCTGGTTGCACAGTAGTAGTAGTAGTGTAAGCAACGGTAGGTCGGGAAGCATGTTTACATTTCCATTCTGCATACAAACCCGAACAACACGTTCACACAGCCCCCTGTTCATTAGCGCACGCGAGTCGTGCACAAAGTTCGCGCACCCCTTCTTGTTCTTGAGTTTTGCTCTTCCTTACTTTCATTATGTTATCATTGCCGGTAGTGCCAGACCTACGATTCACATTGCAAGGCAGTGGCAAACA
>JXWZ01008030.1:0-17574 GCA_000956215.1 Anopheles farauti No. 4
GCTGATGAAGGTTGTAGTTCAGAGTATGAGCAGAACAGACAAGAGGACAGACATAGTTCGTTTTAATAGCTGCTTAGATTCCTCTGTTGATAAGCATTAGTACGTTCTGTTATTATCACACCTACTTCAAATAAGATTCAACGTGAAAGTATTTGTTGTACGAATGTACTTAAACGCATGAGAAACGAGATTCCTTGTGTTGGTGTGTATGTATGAGTATTTTTTTAGGTAATAATTATTGTGCAATTATGTTTTCTTTTTTCTACAAATTGAAATTGAGATTATTCCATAAGGAAGCGGTTGGGAAAATGCAATCACACTCAGTGTTAGCGGCAAATAGGAAGCGCTTCTACAAAATCTTACAAAACATAAAAACGAGCTTTACCCACGGAAGCCACTAATAGACTAATTTTCACTCACAAACTGTGTATACCTGGGAAACGATTTCGTAGTGTTAGCAACGTGTTTGTTTGTACCTTTGTTTGCGATTTTAATTCGCTTGCAGAAAGTTTCGGGTGTTTTCGGAATCCGGAATCCGCTGGCGTCCGATGTGTAACCTTGAAACTGTGTTATTCTGTATGGTGTTAACAATTGCATTAGTTTTTGGAAGCATCGCCATAGGAGAATCCATTCTTCCAGCATGGTTTCGAGTTTGCCAAAACCAATATTTAAAAGAGCACGCGTTCACCGTTCGTCCCGCGTAACTAAGTGCACTGTATTGAGCAAGTAAGCAAATCGTGTTAGACATAAAGTTATCGTTAAAGTTAGCTAGATGATAAAAAAAGCAACTGTCGCGTGACCAAATGCCTGATACTCAGCGAGCGAGATAGTTTGTAAATACCATTACGTCATACAAACCCGGTCATACACGCCACTCCAATCCGAATGCAAATTGTAAACGATGTTCCATGCATCTCCCTCTGCAGCAATAAAGCTTAAAATTATAAGAAACGAACGGGAGAGGATAGAACTTTTCACTATACAAACTTAGACACCGAGATAGACATTTTTTATAGTAGCAGCACCAATGGCAAATGGGGTAAACCCTCGGAAGACACTGACACTGACACGCCTAGAATACGGTAGGGAATATACTGACCCACACCTCTATCCGCGAATGGTGGTGTTATTTAGCGTAATTCATGACACACGAACCAGCGTGACGAAAGGAATCGCACTAGGAGCCATAGTTTGAACCAATTATTACAAACGTATTGAAAACAATCAAACATTGCTCTATAAATGCAGTCTTGGTTAGATATAATTCTGTTGTTCACATTTGAGAAGAGAGAAAATATAACCACACAACACAACCTACAAAAAAAGAGAACAGCAAGCATAGGAACAAAAACTTGGATGAGAGAAAAAAAACATTGTTTAATCTAATGCGCCTTTCTTTCTGCATCACATTTATGTAACTGAGTAGTGTCGGAAAATTAATTGTTTTATGGTTTATCAGGTTGTGTTGTGCTTTAAGCTGATGCTGTATTAAAAATAGTACAACGGACCGCGTGTTGGGGGGAGAAAGTGCGGGAGCTTAAGCCAGAAACCTTGGTATTTGTGTTGTAACGCTCTCTTCAATTACTTCAGTTCTGTCGCTTGATTGGGTAGCGAAATAAAAGAAAAACAATCATAATTCAACACGTAGTTTTCTGGCGTGAAACGAACGAAAATGTGTAGTGATTATCACAAATTGTTTTGCAGACTGTTTTGCGTAAAACTTATCTCCTAGATTCTCCTAGAACGCTAAATGTCCCTGGAGGGAATCCTTAGCCGGGGGACCGTACACGCTCTAGTCGTTAGAGGAGAACGCCTGGAGGGAGGGACTGGAATGCCCTTTTCGCAAAACTCGGCTGCCATTGCATCAATAATGAGCCCATTTAATAGAGCAACGAACGTCACCGGTGAATCAATTCGCATTAAACATTAAACCTTCCACCACACTATGACCCGCAGTGAAAAGTCTGTTGGAATGCCCGAAGCCAACTACAACAACAGAGAAAACCCCTTTCAACCGTCGTGGTTGGATATAATGTTTTGTTTCGTTTTTTTTTTGTCGCACAAAGATAGCATCCAGCGAGTACGAGGGAGAGCCTTGTGGACGCTTCAATGTCGATGCGCTTTAATAATAGATTCGTTTCCGCTCGTCACAATGACCGCTCGATGGGTGAATGATTTGGATGTATATTTTGCTCGGTACGTCCAGGTGCCGGTGCTGTTGTTACCGCTGGAAGTGAAAATCCATGCAATTAAGTCCCAGGCGCTATTACACGGGCGTGCTAAGTGAGGGAATTATGCTGCAATTTTTGAGACACTGCTGCTCGGCCATCGATAGACGTGACGAGTTTTGCGAGCGAGCGAGTCAGTTTCATTTTAGATTCCGGGCGATTAAAATCTCGTTACGATGATGGCCACCGTCGTATCGTTCTTGGTGTATCTTCTATTTGGCGTAGTTTCTTCCCTCGCGGATCGAGTCACAGTTGGCAGGGGAAACAAAACTGTGTGCGAGAACGATGTGGGATTCAATCGTAAGTTTATTACTTCACTTGGAGATTGGCGCGAAAATCTTCAGACTCTTAGCCAGATATCCTATTATTGTTGTTCCATTTCAATTTTATTTCTGTTTAAAAGTTGGATGATTGTAAAGACAAGTTACACCACTGTCTGTAAAAACCAAGTATTCGGCTATATCTCATATTTATCAACATTTAACGAAGTTCGCAGATAGGAGAAACTTGGAAACACTGTAAAACACAGGAATCAAATCTTTTGCCTCATCAGCACCGGATGCTTTTACAAACTTCTCTCACATTATTGATTAAATCGCCCAGTCACGGCCTACTATCAGATGCCACCGCTCTACCTCTACGATGACTACGATCGTTGCTTGGACGAATTTTCGACCCGCGCCACGTACTGTCTGGTTGACAGTTGGATTGTTCCGAACGATACCAACCCGCTCTGGTCCGTGATAGTGCAGTTTTCCGCCGACACGAAACGCAGCTTCCGGCACGATCGCATCCAGCGTGGTCTGTGCATGAACCGCTGCCAGCAGCTGATGGGCAAGTTCGATCGACGCACGCAGATGAAGTACTTCCAGTCGCGCTTCGAACCGACCGGCTCGCAGGAGGTAACCGCGTGGTCGTGGTTTTATCGAACTTTAATACGACAAACTCCATTCGCCGCAGATCACGTTCGACCCGAACACGTTCCGTGGGGCGTTGGACTGGCGCAACCGCTATCGCCGTTTAGCCAATCAATGTGTCAATTACGAGCTGAAGCGTCAGTACGCACTGATGGCCTACACGACGGTTGAGTACTGTACGACGAATAGGCGGCCGGAGGAAGAAAGCCCCGTCTCATCCACGCTCCAATCGTCCTCCGGAGCACTAGGTGAGCGTTGGTATATCCATTGGACGTGGAATTACAAATGATGAAAAATGTATTTTTCTCCGGCAGATGAGATTGATGTCGCGTTTCTGGTCCTGCTCGCCGTACTGCTCATCCTGACGGTGGCCTCGACGGCGTACGACTATCACCAATACCATCGTACAACACCAAGTAGTGGGACGTTGTTTGCGGACGGATTAAAGGATTACTATCGATCCGGCTTCGAACGTCCCGGGCACGCCAGCCGGTGTACGTTGTGATGAGCGCACTTAATTCGATTGCACAATCGGCTAACCTTTACCCAGTTTGGTTGTAAACCCATTTTTTTTTTACACCTCCTGTTCGTAGTGTCGCACATGCTGGTGGCGTTCTCGCTGCCCCGGAACTGGCATCTGTTAACGACGGCACGGAAAAAGGCAACCGCATCCACCAAGGACTTGCGTTTCATACAGTCGGTGCGGTTTCTCGTAATGTACCTCGTCATCGCCGGTCACTCGATGCTTTTTAATTGCATCTTTCCGCTGCAGAACCCACAGTACGTCGAGCTGGTAAGACGATTGCGCCGGGTGTTTATAATGTATACTTTGCTACCCGACCAGCACGGGAAAACGGGCCTGAACTTACATGTTTTCAATCCATCCTCTCCAGAACTATCGCCGCTTTGTAACGATGCTGATTTTCAACGGAATCACGGTGGTCCAAACGTACTTCACGATCAGTGGGTTTTTGTTGGCCGTCCACTTTACAGACTTTGCCGAGAAGCAGCGTTCCTTCCGGTGGCGAGATTTCTTCCAAAGTATTATCTACCGATTCTTGAGGTAACTGCTACTGAGAGTAGTAATAAAAGCGCCGAAAGCCAGAAATGAGCCAAATTTTGCTTACGTTCTTTCTAGGTTAACTCCAGCGTACGCTTTCATGCTATTGCTGGATGCTTCTTGGCTGATTCGGCTTCAGGATGGACCAGTCTGGAAGCGTGTGGCCGAAACCGAACGCACCTTCTGTCGCAGCAACTGGTGGGCAAATGTGCTGTACGTAAACAACTATCTCACCGTATCGGAACCGGTAAGACATTCCGCGGCAGTAAATGGACACGTCGTAGGCAGTGTGTAGCACGAACCGTTACCACTAATTACCCTCTATTATTATGACTCCACGTAGTTGGATGACTTCACGGTTTATTGACTTGATAGAACAGTTTGTGGTATTTGGTTCCCCTCTGGGGGGAAGTTGCGTGGTATAAATAATGTTAATTTAAGTATCATTTATCGCGTTGTTAGCACAACAAACTATCATTATAATGAAACACATGATAAAATCATTAATAGTGTTTTTTTTTCAATCTCCTTAACCTTACTTTTCACCGTCCTGTATTCAGTGTTTACAGCAGACCTGGTACCTAGCGACAGACTTCCAGCTCTTTGTCTTCGGACTTGCACTGCTCGCTCTAACATGGCGCTATAGGAAGTTTGTGAAACCACTGTTTATTCTCGCCGCCGCTGGCGCATTCTTAGTACCGGCCATCGTCACATACGTCAATCGTTTCGAGGGAGTCGTCATCTTACGACCGGAGTAAGTATTCCGCACCAAACCCGTGTTCCATCCATTTGTCGCGGTAATGTGTGTTTGATTCCCTTCCCGAAAGAGCTCTCAAGTATGTGCTGTGGTATGATGCGATGTACCACCGGATGTACATCCCGACGCACACCAACATCGGCAGCTATCTCGCCGGTCTGATGGCCGGCTTGATGTACCATAAACTGAGGCGCGCCGAATTCGTGGCCGCCCGGCACAAAGTGAGTAGGGCAACCGAATGCCAAACCGTTCGGATCGAGTTTTGAGCGTATCAATAACCCTAAATTACAACCCGTTCCAGGGCTTTCGCGTCCTCTGGTACGCGTCGCTGCCGGCCGCAATCGTGCTACTACTGTCGGCGTACATATTTTATGCGTACGACTACGAAAAGCCCGCCATTTGGATAGCCCTGTACGCGGCAGTTTCGAAGAATCTCTGGGGCGCACTTTTCGGTGTGCTGTTCGTGGGGCTGGCGTTCGGGGTTGGCGGTGAGCAGCACGCCAAACGTCAATGGGCGTTAAGCACGCGCTTTTCGGAAAACGATTGATGTGGGTTTTTTTGTTTTTATTTTATTTTATTCATTTTTTTTTTGTAGGCTTTCTCCGATCCGCACTCAATAATCCAATCTTTCGGCCACTGGGCAAGGTGACATATTGCGTGTTTCTGTGCCATCTGTTTGTTATCCGCGTCACGTTGGGCAATGTTCGCCAGCCAATATACGTCAGCGATGCAAGAATAGTGAGTGAAACGTTCCGTTGCGCGAGAAAGGATACGACAAGGGTCGTAAAATAAATGGCCCGCTTTTTTTGTGGTTCCGTACAGCTGGTGTCCACTTCGTCCACCCTCGTGCTGGCCTACATTATGGGAACGCTGATGTGTCTGCTGGTCGAGGTTCCGTTTTCCAACATACAGAAGTCGCTTTTCTTCCACCAAAAAGGTATCAAAGTAGCAAGTGCTTTTCGGAGCAGCATCTAACACACATTGAAATAATTGTTTGTTTTGCGTTATTATTTTAGAAAACATGTACAAGGAGGAGATACAACTAGTGCGTAATGGATGTAACAACGCTCCAGAAGAACGTCCTGTTGTACAAACGATAGAATCAAAAATGGAGTCATGAAGATTTTTTTTTTGTTGAAATCCTTATGATACGAAATAGACGCGTGAATCAAGTTTTATTGAGATGCGTTTTATACAAAAAGTTTATGTAACATTTTTTCCGAACTTCATACCGTAGCCCATCATTGGCGTTTAGGGCTCAAGCTAATCGAATCAGAAGCCATGAGCCTTATGTAATAAGTAATTTTTTCTTATGTTTTTCATGTTCCGTTCATCATGTGTTGCAAGCGCGTTGATTGACAGTACTAGGGCGAAGTGAAGCAATATCGAATCGGTCGGATAGTTGTTTTAGTTTTTTTTTTTAATTTTTTGTGTTGGTTTTTGCCACCTACCTAGTTTGCTCATTTTATCTTTTAAAACAGAAATATCACGTCGCTCAAACACCGCATCACTAACACATTCCTTTCAGGGCTGGTTGATCGGTCCACAAGGGACAGACCATTCTAACGAATTAGCGCCATTGACGCACAATTGAGAATGTTTGCTTAAACGATTGGTACCTTTTTCCATCGTAAATCGCACACCGTTTACCATTCAGTGTGATTAGCGGCAAGATTCTGTGAATAAACCGATCTTTTTCCGCTGAAAGCACACGTACAGAAGCATTTGCAAAAGAAATCGCACACTTTGAAATACTCAGAAATTTAGTTGTGAGCTTTACAACAAACTTGTCTTTTTTTTGTTCAAGAAAACCCGATAAATTCCGCATGGGTAGTGCGAACTATGGATATGCCGGATACGTTAATAAACGAGATCGTTAGGGACAGCTTGAAGGAAACTGAAAGAGCGATATGTAAAACGATATAAATTCCATCAGGAAACATTGTAAAGTATAGGATACCAGTGGCCGGTTTATGCCTTCTAATGCATTTATTGCATATTCTTTCATTTCGCGAACCATATCTTCTACTATTTAGTACCTACTGCGCATATTCTAGTACGTTCGGTATTGATAGGAATTATTCAAATGCTCACACATGACTAATGAATAGTTCTACCATTTAATATGGTACCCTTTCTGCTCCTATGGCTTTTGTGACGTCAAAAGCAGCAAGGAGTAGGCGCTCATAAACTCTTCTAGACTCTGGCTCATATTCTGACTTTATAATTTATCACAAACGATCATTTTAAAACCCTGGTAAATATGATATAGTTTTGTACCTTGTATTATATAACATGCCTTTAATTGTCGACGTACGCCCGAGCGGTTGGCGTCGTTTAAATGATAATCCACAAATGAATGGTTAATCAGCCAACAAGCTTTCAATAATGATCATACCCGGACCGATCCTTTTTATCACGATGACACGAGGGGTTAATTATATTAGAGCCCGATAAGACTTCCTTGGGGATAGAAACTTCCTTCCACCGGGCAACGCAAACACCTCCAACTAGTAATTTCCACCCCCGTCCCAGCCGTATGCACAGAAACGCCTCACGAATGCGTTTTCGCCGCCAAACCGGTTTAGCGTCCGTCCAGTGTGTGTTGTTGACGAATACACTTGAGGTTCCCGCGCGGATGAGACTCCGATGACCTGACGACCTTGGGCCTGGGATGATACACCAGCCTGCCCGACATTCCGACCGGTCACACAGGGTGGGCTGCCGTAGACAAAAAATGAACACGGAGAAATGTGTCTGTTTTCTTTCGGACTACGTTTTCATTCACTTTCGTCTGATTGATCGAGGCGAACGGGGGCTGGTAGGTTGGAGGTAGTGATCGGGTGATCATTAGCAGCAAATTAGACAACTCATTGCACACACAGTTTAGTGAAACACTTAATGCGAGAGTTCGCCCAGTTTTGGGTTTTCTCCCTCCCCCACGGCAAAGTGTTTACCAAAATTGCATAAAAAGCAACACAATTTTCGCCACTTTCGTTTTTAACAATTACCGCGAGCGTTTGGGGAGTGTGTCAAATGGTACGAATATGGTGTGCTGACGCAACGTGCAATCAATGCGCTGCACAATGAGATGCCTCACCAACTCGGAGCGTTGATTTGCAACACAGTGGAGCTTTTTGTGATGTTCGGGTGCTGTTTCCCTGGGAGATGCATGACGTTTTCCCGTGCTCGGACGGTGACGGTGAAGCAGTAGTAATTTTATGGTGCAAATACACAATTACTACTCAATAATTCTACCGGGTTATGATTATATAATGATATAAAAATTCAACTAACATCTATTTTAAAAATTGTTCATGTGCATATCACAGTGAAAATAGCCCACGTAAACCGTACATTAAATCAAACAAAAAGCTAAAATAAACCATTAATAACTCTATATCACCATCAACTCATACCTTAGTACATCCAAAAGTTATTAAAAAAATTAGTTTTATCCCGTTTTATAATTTATTTAGGCATCCCGTAGGACAGCCTTGCATATCATCATTCATCAAAAGTAACTTCGATGCACAAAACGTTGCCCAGAGCCACCACTTGTCAAACCAGGAACTAATAGTCGAAAGTGGTTAAAACTGACCTTCATCATGGGCATAAAAAACCTTTGTAAAATACTTCGATATTTCAGTAATGCCCCAATGAGGCATTCAAAATTCACTAATTTCACTAATAAGGCAACAAAAAAAAAACAATTAGACCGGCCCATACGGTCCATCGACATATTTTTATTAATTTTAAATATTTGCGATTTCGTAGGCATTCACTTTTTTTTTACATGATTCAAGGCCGCTCAAAGTAAGGCCGTCAATGTCAATGCCAATCGGTGCGGACAAGATGAATATTGATAAAGTTATGCTATAAACGCTCCCTTCTCCTGCAGCCTCGGATACGTATCGCCGTGAAATGAAGCTTCCAAAACTCGGATTCCGCACACCTTGTGCCGTGAGCGTTATGATGAACAAACGTGTTTCCAGACATTCGAAAATCGTGGACAAAGTCGCGAAAATTGCACCACACGCGGTGGTGGTGTTCAACTGGTAGCAACTGGTTCGTTGGCAAACTAAAACACTAGGTCAATGTTGCGCAAAGTCCGTTCGCAGTGTGCGTAGCCCTGTAGCCGTAGCGTTTCGGTTCGGAATCGGGATGAAATCGAAAGTCAGCGGAAAATATCGACGACGAATTAACAGGCAAAAGCAACCACGCTTCTAGTCGGGCACCGGCAAGTGTAGAAAGCCTGAGCCAATGTTCCGAAAGCAACCGCCCAGGTGGACGTAGTTTAATGATTTATTAGTGTTCCGTTAAGTGATTCTGAAGAGATCTAATAAGAAGCACTCAAAGTGGTTTCAGGTGCAAAGTTTCGAAAATCGCACAAGGAAAAGGTTAGAAGAGATAAGCTCCTGCTAGCGCTTAGCTTCCGGTGTTAGAACAAAAAAAAAGCGCGTCATAAACACCTGCATAGGTCCCGGCGTGCCTCGCGAGTCCACCATGCTATTAGTTATAACAGGCCGGATTGTGAGCAGCCAGTCGATCATTTCTCCTTCCTTGCCCGGTTGCTGTCAGTTGCCGCCTGACGTTCGACCATATCACATCGCTCGCGTTTGATCTGCGATCGTTCAACGACGTGATCCATAATCTGAATTCCGTGGAAGAGGGCTTTTGTGTGTGTGTGTGCGTTTTGTGTTGAAATTTAAAGTGATCGGATGCGCCAAGGAACATGAAGTTTCCATTCGTCATGCGAAAAATTCCGACCGTGATCAGCGCGGTGATTTTAGTGATCGTTTCGGGAGGTCAGCCACCATCCGTGAAGGCGTTCGATGTGCTGCTCGGATACAACAGTGGGTGTGACGTGACGTGTGATCCAGTGCCTTTATTTAAATCCAACTGTTCGCGTTTTTTTTTGCTTTTGTTTTTGCGACCAGAGAGCGAATACTGGAAGATGCCGCCACTACACCTGTACGATAGTTTCGAGCAATGTCTCCACAACAAACCGACGGGCGTGTTCTGTATCGCGAAGGTGGTGATCAAACCGGACAGTCGTTCGGAAGTTTGGAGGCTTATAAAAGTAATGCGAAGTTTATTGCTTGTGAAAACAACTCGAAACCCCATATTGAGAGTGATACAGGTGTGTTTTTTTACAGAAATATTCCAAATATACGTTCCAGTACAATCATGATGTGCTAACGCGTGGCGTGTGTCTCGAGAAATGTTCCAGCGTGGTGGAGAAGCTCGGCCCGTTGACGGATAGCTACTATGAGCCAAAGTTTAATGTATCGAAAAGAGTAAGTTGAGTGAGGAAATATTTACAAAGTGCTAGTGCATAAGCCTACAACTACCTAACACCTCAATTAATGGCAATGCAACGTCTTAAAATGAAGCACAAAATGTTGATTGGTGTTGAGGTAAATATTAAGCTGGTAAATAAAGCTGGTTTAGGTGAATATTTTTAAGTCACTATGAATGTTAGATTAAAAACATACTGACTACCTCGAGGTGTAAGCTTATCGATTAAACCTAGATGCGAGTGTTATGTGGCCAAAAGTGATAGACAAATTTTTAAAATACAAAAAAAAATAAGTGACATTCTTCCTTATTTCTCGTTTAACGCAAAACATCCTAGTATGCCATGGCGGACTGGTTGCTATCAAATGTCACCCACTATCGTCAAAGCTATGGTAATTTGATCAATGTGTGCCAAAACTATGCGCTTCGAACCAACTACAACCTCAGTGGATATGCGGAAATCGAAGAGTGCACCACAAATGCGAATTTAGAGCGTCCATTAGGTATGTTTTCGACGTTTATTTTACTTCCTTAATAATATGATACTCATAAACATCACCATTGGTGCAGATGTGCTCGACATATCCTACGTTACGCTGCTGACGGTGCTTGTCGTACTAGCAGTCGCTTCGCAGTGTTACGATGGTTGGCTCGCACGAAACTCCACGGACGAAAACTACTACCGCAAAGGGCTTAAAACTCGTGGTAAGTAAGCGTCGCGTGCTGGCCGATGTTGCGTTCCACACTCATCGAACCTTAGCCAATGACTTACCCTTGCAGTGGCGATACTGGCGACTGCCTTCTCGATCCGCAGAAACTGGGCCCGGCTGACGTACAACGGAGCGCGCTACCAGTATCAGCAGGATTTAGACTTTCTCGATCAGCTACGCGTGATTACGATGAGCGTAATACTGATGCTACACGTGTTTATCGGGATGGCCATGTTTACCGCGCAGAACCCACTGGCGATGGAGCAGGTGGGTTGAGTCGAAGAGTGGTTTAACCCATTTTTTTTCTCTTATTTATGCCATTATTTGCTTTCCTTGCTCAGTTTTCAGCCAATTTTCTGTCGCAGATGCTGTTCTCCTTGGTACCATTCCAGGTGGATTTGTTCTTCTGCATCAGTGGTCTGCTTTTGACGGTTCAATTTCTACAGCACACCGAAAACAAGCGGTTCCGGATCAGTATTTTCTGGCAGGGGTTGATCAATCGCTATCTAAGGTACTATAGAAGGTTATCCAATCACATGCTCACTCAGTACAACGATGGTTTATCATCCATCTTTTCCTCCTAGATCACTTCCGGTGTACGCAGTGCTGATGCTATTTACAGTGTCCCGCTACGATGCCTACCAGACGACACCGTCCGCGTACAAGATCATGTCCAAGATTCGTGTGATCTGCCGCCGGAAATGGTGGATCAATTTCCTGTACATCAACAACTACTATCAACCGGAGGAGCACTGTCTGATACATACTTGGTACCTAGCAGCTGACTTCCAGCTGTTCGTGGTGGGACTGACCGTGATGACTTTCCTGTGGCGCTTCCCAAAGGCTACCTTCTGGACTCTAGTGTCGATGTGCACGCTTGGTTTCGTGCTACCGATGATCAACACCTATGTGAATGCAATGGATGCTATGATGCCACTTACCATGAAGTAAATATTCCAGATTTTTTTACTTTATTCAATCATCTAATGCCTGTTTTATTGTCATTTCTCAGAGGCAACGAATATCAACTGTGGTACGACGAGTACTTCGTCAGGACGTACCAGAGAACGGAAACGCACTGCTGCAGCTACTTCTGCGGCATGATCGCAGGATTTCTCTACCATAAAATCACCCGCAAAGAGTTGACCATTCCAACTGCTACCGTAACTCCAAAGCTTCAGTATCCCTACGAGATGTGCTACTAATGTATGTACTTTAACCCATTTCAGTTCCGCAACGTATTCACTTTGGCGTCCATTTCCATCGTCGGTTTCGCGGTGCAGGCACCACTCTACAATATGATGCAGTTCACAAAACCTTCCGCCTGGATGGCGATTCTGTCCGGTGTGCATAAACTATCTATCGGTGCGTTATCTGCGATGGCGTTCCTGATGCTTACCTTCCAAGATCGCAAGTCACTAGTTCGTCGATGGTTCCGCGGCAACGGGCTTAGTCGGGCGATGGCACGGCTTGGATTTGGATTCTATCTCGTGCAGATGACGGTGCTAAAGGTGGTCTTCGGCAACTATCCAGAGGATACGCGCATCAACGTGCAACTGATCGTGAGTGCATCGGTACACCCGTTCCCATCTGATTGCTAACGTGCGCCCTACGTTTCCTTCTTTATAGGCCTCGACTTTTTGTTCGACTTTTATTCTCTCGTACGCCATCGCTCTTGCCGCTTTCATATTCATCGAGAAACCGTTTGATGTTCTGTTCAAACTACTGCTGAACCTGGGCAAAAACAGAACCGTTCCGGAACAGCCATCAGTGGCTAAACAATCGAACAGTGTTTCGGTGATATCTTCGGTAATGGGCAGCAATGGTGTGAAACAGAAAGACATCGACGATACTAATCGATCTGATGCTCAGCAGGGCACGGATCAGGTGCAATAACTTCCTCTTATTTTGTGTGAACAATTCAGTGGATTTCTATTAGGGAAGAGTTTATTTCGTTAAACGTTAGTGTTAGGTGAGCAGTGGGTATTATTGCTAGTCAAGTAATTTTCTTTATCCAACTATAGATAAGCATATTTGTTTCCAACTTTATTGGATTTCATGAAACCGATACAAATCGCAAAGCAGTCACTGGTTAATTTAACAAAGCAATCATTGAAGAAATGGAGAAAGATGTATCTTTTCGACGGTAGCAATTTCAATAATTGGTCTTTCCGGATGGAAATGCATCTAAAGGGGCTCGACTTAGTGTGATTAGTTAGATTGTGCTCGTATCGAGGCGAAAGAAGTGATCGAAATTCTGTTTCTGGGTACCTGATGCAGATATATGCAGCTACAACAGCTTGGAGCACTAACAAACAACGGAAGGTGGCGTTTTCCTTAACGGAGACTTAATGTCGTACGCTGAATGACTGTTTCAGCGAAGTTCTATGGACTAGTAAACTGTTTCTGGAACTGAATATTCGTGAATCAGAGCCAGCAGATATCTACGAAGATAATCAAACTACGATTGCTATCACCGAGATGGATGGTACATCTAAGAAACTGAAGCATACCGATGTTAAGCTTCACCTGTAGGGCATTTGTTGTGCAAACACAAAATGTACAAAAATCAATACAGCCGATCATTTAGATTTAAGAGGTATTGCTTGAGCTTCTCTAGCGACGAGTTTAGGGGCCGTTGATCCTGCGGGAGGAAAACAAAAACATGCTGTCAGTATTTTTCACGTCCGTCATGAATGACCGATAGTAGAAATGGCTCATACCAAATATTCGCTTGAAAATGGCCGCCGCCGGCATCTCTACCATCAATGTCAGTACCAATGCCAAGGTGTAGCAAACGATCCATGTGTACAGAACAGATTGAAACTATAAGATAAAATACGAATTAATATAACCTACACCGATGGTGAAGCGAACGTCGTTCTTACGAAAATTTGCCAGCTAAAGTCAACTCCCTCGTCCGTGGCATTTTGCGTTAAGCTTTTCAGCACGTTGAACTGCACCATAAACACACCGAACGAAAGCCTACTGAGCACTAGCAGCGCCGGGTGAAAGTGAATCCTTGCGCGACGTCCATTCCACAGCGTTGCTCCGTACAGTATCCCGACGGCGCACATCGCACCCCAGCAGCATCGATGCACCGCACCGTAGATTGCATTCCAAAGCATCGGTTCACTGTAGTCGAGACCGTAGAAGAACGGTGCCAGCGCCGCCTGCAGTAGAACCAATGTGGGTGGCACCCATTTCAGTACCCACGCAACGTTTCCACCGGAAAGCAGTGGGATCGGTGACGTTCTCGACCGATGGTACGCAATGCCAGCAAAGAGACCACTGAAATAGCTGCACGTGTGTGGATGGGAAAGCATGTAGTCGTTTTCCAGCGCTGGGTGGGCGTAGAAGATGAATCGGAGCTGCCTGAAAGTTGGCGCATGTTATTCAAACGGCACGTTCAAAGGATAAAGTGAACTTACTTGAAGTTTGCCAAAATCACTCCAGGTAGCTTGTGATGGTAGAGATTAATGACGGGAGCTACGACTGAAAACACGGTTGATGCTACCACCAGTGGCCACAGCATGCGTGGGTGACGAACGATCAGTATTAGGAAGGTAATTCCCACCAGAAAGAACTGGAAATCTGCAGCCAGATGCCACGTTTGCTGCATGCACTTCATATGGAGGGAGAATAAAGCAGAAGAAAATGTTCGAGGTAGCGAAAATCGAAGGATGCAGAATGAAAAGCAAGGAGAGGAATGAAAAGAGGGAATAGAATAATGAAGCGAGTTAAATAATTAAGCGTTTTCTGTGTATCTCCTTAAAAGGGATGCTTTAGACGAAAAGTAATGCTAATACGTAAACGAAGAACGGAAAACGGATTACAATAAGCCGTAAGGTCCAATATCTTACCATATTGCCGTACTTGAAGTAGTTATTGATGAACAAGAAATTTAGCCACCCATTCGTTCGGCAGTTGTCCTTCTCCAGCCCAAAGTATCGATAGTCACCCGGTCCCCTGGCATACCAATCCAACCACGACACCTGATAGAGCCACACCACAAATAGGACGGGAAAAATGCGAGCATAACGCATCACGAGTCCCTTCCAAAGAAAGGACCACCCGATGGAACGATCCGCCGCTCTCGACGCCGCTTGATCCAGGAAGTGCACGGCCAGCATCACACCACCGATCGTGAAGAACGTGTGCACCTGGAACGGAAACACGCTGACCGACATCAGTGAGAACCGCAGGCCGAAGAACTCTTCGAGCGGGCGCATGTTTGCCGTCGGAGCCGCCGTGAAGCACATGGACACGTGGATGGCGAGAATGACAAACACCGACAGCATGCGGAACATCTCGACGAACGCAAAATCTCGCTGTGTGAGAGATCGCGGCACAGCTGTGAGTTGGGAGCAAGTTCGTTTCAGCGAGAACTCCATCCACAGGGCGCCATTACGGTTGGAGGAGCAGTTATTGTTGTTGGTTGGTGTCACTTTTTTCCCATCGCAGTATGTTGCGAAACCTACCGCACCGAGCAGAATCACGACAACAAACGCGAACAGCACGTGATAAATGTCCAGCACCTGAAGATGAGAGTCGGCCGTTACACAACGCTCCAGCTCCGAATATCCGGACAGATTGTAGCGCTGCTGAAGGTGATAGTTTGCGCAGATGTTCAAAATACGTCCATAGCGTGCCTGTTGCTCAGGAAGATCTTTTTCCGATGGGATTGACAGCAAACGCTGTAATGGCGAGAAGAACCACAAGAATCTAAACACTTCACTCGAGTACCGGACTCGTCAGCGAACAAACCACGTACGTAAGGTGTGACCGTGATTCGTTCCGTGTAGAATGTGGCCGCCACTGCAGGATCCAGCCTGTCGACAAGCCCAACGCAGGCATCCACGCAAAGGCCCCGGTCAAGTAGGGAGTGTTCGTGATACGACGCAGATTTGGAATATTTCTAAAAATAAGTAACACACTGAGACTTCACCACTTCCGACTTCTTCAATTGCTATAAGATCGAGCATAAAAACTCACCACTATAGAATCCCAAACCTTCGAGTTTTGGGTGGGCTTTAGGACCGTTTTCACTACACAGTAAAGGCTACTAGGATGCAACGCAAAGCACTCGCTCATGTTTTGATAGTGAAACAGTGGCGGCATAAGGTCGTAATCATCTAAAAACAGATATTTACATCACATGATTTGAAAACTAAACGATCGAATTATGCTGCAGAACAAACTCACCTTTAGACTGTAGGATAGCGAAACAAGCGTCAAGTTGTAGAAGAACGAAAATCACGTAGCACAGTCGCGTGCGAAAAATACCTGGTAAATGCATTGCTAAGCAACGACGATGCACACTGTTCGGATGTTGGAACGTATCTGAACAGCTTCTGGGCAAACCCCGGAACAGAGATCCCTCTTTGGTGAATTCAAACACCGAACAAAAAAAAAAGACGCTTTATTTATTTACTCTGATCACTCGAGTCCACTTCACCTTGACTGCCTATTGGTTGGTTTTTGGTTCGCTTCGAGCAATATCTGAGACCGCAGGTGAAGCCGAAACGCGCCCAAAACGTACAGTTCTGTACGTCCAAGAAACTGGAGTTTCGGTCAATTTTAGCCTGGAAGAGCTGTAGGGAGACTTTTTTACCTGTACTGCTTAGTATTGTGTGCATTTTGTGCATCATCACGGTGTCAATTACATGCTCGGATGACATAGAGAGTTATGTTTTACAGCAGAATCGCCTTAGAAACGTCGTCGCCGGTTTTTCGAAGGTGTAATGCAACAGAAATGCCAGAGCGTACGAAATCCCGAACACCTTCATTCCCATTCGAAGCTGCAGAAAAATGTGAAAAAATAAGAAGCGTTTTGGTTATTGTTAAAAGTACGTCACTACTCACCAACAGCGGTACGGTGTTCCCAACCACAGCTGTTTCGTTACTAAACACGATCCGCAGTATCGGCAGATGAATGAGATAGACACAGTAGTACAGTTTAGCTCCCATTCTAGCTATTAATCCGTATGAACCGTAAAAATCTGTAAAAAGACCCATATTTAAGGAGGGCTTTTCTTCCAAACAAAAACATACTGCTTTTAACCTTTTTCTGTAAGTAAAATGCGCAACATTGAAGCACTGAAAAAGGCTGCCGCAGACAGTTTGTACGTGGCGTACCACGCCACCATCGGCCAACGAGCGTCCGGTGAGCTTTCATCGGAAGCAGAAATCGTTTCGTGGATGGATGCGACAAGCATCGCCAGGAAGATTCCGATGCCATAATTTATCCAGTGTAGCAAACGGTCCCTAGAGAGACTATCAGATCGCTGAAATCGATGGTATACAATCCCGGCCAGCATACCGCCAACGCTCCAGCACAGATTGTTGTAGAAAGGTGTGTATAGTTGCGCCATGAAGGCACTGTCGAGTAGAAAGAAGCGCATCTCGTGCAGATTGGAAGGTCCAACAGGGTCGACGCCCGTCCAAAGAACGCTAAGGAATGGGCCCAAGAAAGAAAATACTATGCAGCAACCAATCATCGGAACAGTGATCTTTGGCCATCTAAGGAAGATAAGTTTAAGGTTGATAAATTAAACAATAACCAACATTTTCCATAAAAAGCGCGAATTGGAGATCGTGA
>JXWZ01008031.1:0-10936 GCA_000956215.1 Anopheles farauti No. 4
AAAAAAGCCCAATTGTGTAAGCTTTCCTTTGCGAGAATTGGGTTGTTTTTGCGGTCGAGTTTTGCGCGCTGCGGAAGGAAACTATTTTTACCTTCTTTAGATTATAGATAAATGAATGTTTTCTCCTCCTTCCATTACTCACTTTTCTCGTTAGTATATACCGTAAAGCATACATTTGTTGCACTGTAAACGATTGTGTAAGTAGAGGCGAATATATTAATAAGCAAGCGCACTAGTGGAGGTAGTCGGATCCAGCAGCAAAACAAACAAAAAAGGAAATACGAACGAAGATTACTGCGAAAAGGAAAGAAAGCGTCGATTGAAGCTTGTGAACAAAATATGAAAATAACTAATTTATCTTGCTTTAGGGTTGAAAGGTAGGATGGTCGAAGATGAGAATAAATCGATCGCGCTTCCGATTCGGCGTTTGTTCGTTCCGGCAGGGAAGCGTGGAACAGGAAAGCAATGAAAACAAAAACACGTAAAGCTCCCCGTGCGCAACAAGTGAAAAACATCAGCATTCGAAATATCAATCAAGTAAATAGAACTACATCGCAAGGGCAGTGAGAAGTGAGAAGATTACATAAGACCACAACGCAAAACAAACGCAAGCAGAACTCATAGCAAGCCGAAGAGGACAAAAGAAATGTTAATAGTAATATAGTACAAGAAAACGTAAGAAAAAAAATGCAAAAGAAAACATACAAAAAACCTTTGGGATATGAAAAAAGAAGAGTGCCGGAAGAGTCCATCACAATGCAAAACGTTCACGCCGTTTCGCTCCGCGCTAGAGTTAGTGTGTCGGTTGTAAAAAAATAAAAACACACAAATAGAAAAACTGGAAACAAATAAAGAAATAGTAAAAATGGATCTACACGGCGGGTTCGTTGAGGCTGTGTGTTATTTGTTCGATGATCCCAGTCGTCCGACCCGAGCGATTTTCCGACCTCGCACCGAGGACATCATTCATATTCATGCCCCATTTTCTGGGCGGACTCGGTCGGTCGGTCCGGTTTTTTGATGGCTTATGATTTTTTCATCTGACCACTGGTTCACCTTCGCTCCGATTTTCCCGTCGCTCGCCGAGATGGCGCGTCCGGGAAAACGGTGTTTGCCGTGTACCAGTCGGTGTATTGTATTCAAATTCGGGTTCAGAGGTTTTTGTTAGTCCAAACGGAGTCGGAGGAGCCACGTTTGCACGTAGAATAACAATTAGCTAACGTGTTGCTACCGTTTCCCTGCCATTCCTTAAATCCATTTTGGCTCATGCAGAATGCTGTCCGCCTTCTCCTCTCGGTAAGCTTTCGAATGGAGCTCCCACTGGCTGCCCGGACGGATGGATGGTTTCTGCTGGAGTTAGATGAATTGTGAGCGGATTACAAAATCATCCGGCGTTTCTGCTCGACGTTTGGATTTGAATTTCAGCGTTTTCACCCGGACACGGTGAAATAAATGTTCCCGTTTTCGGGCGAACGCATGTAGCGTGGTCATTGGTAACGGTGCTACGGGAGGGCCGTGTTCATTTGTCAGTCAGCGCTCAAGAACGACTTGTGAAAAAGTGTACATTACGAAGAAAGATAATTCATCACCCGAAAGGTACACTATTCCAGTTTCATGCTAATTTCCTTTTGTTGAGCCTTACACAAATGAAATCCAATTTCACATGTTTTTTTTTTTGTTTGACAGTAGATGCATTTTTCATGGCTTCCTATGATGTAGATGTAGCTGATCCCATTTTCCCCGTAGGTTGCGTTTCGTTTCGTACGAATATCTTTTCCCGATGGAAAGAAAAAATACCGGCCCATCTACGATTATTTTTGTGTAGCCTAAAATATCCTTAAAATTTCATCATTTTCCTCCCACACACACCTACCCAACTCCTACCCCAGAAGTTGTAGATGAACCGGATGAGCATATTGCACCAAAAACAGACCAGCTCGTTTTATGGCGATTTTCCCGGAGCAGCGGAAGCGCCGCCGGGAAATGATGGACCAAGTACCTGGGACCAGCTTTTCCCGATAGGTTCGATTGTTTATCCGAGCGTTTTCATTTGATCTCTTCGGTGCCGTTTCGCAGGCACTTCCGGCTGCTGAATTTGAGCGAGTAGCTGCCGCCTGTACTAATAGAAATCCCTGAACGCGGGAAAACGTCACAGCAGGCTATTACGGTGGTGTACAGTGCAGTGCCCGTGTTTGAGTGTACTGTAAAAAAATCAATTCAAAAATTTGCCTCATGATGTGTATTTTCACCATCCATTATTGATTTTTGTTCATTTTTTTTAATCGCATAGGTCCTGTAGAAAAAAATGTGAAGCTATGCTAAGCAGCTGATATAAATACTAACCACTTGTTTAATCTGCGGTTCACCAAACGCACATCACTGTTTCTTTCCATGTTCTCCTACACCTTTCTGCAACGTCCAAAAGCAACCCCTCATCCCATCGGTCGCTGGTCGATTGAATACGCAACACGATGTTTCGACCAAACGGGACGGGCTTTAAAAACACGCCATCGTGCGTGTTTTATGAGCCGAAACTAATACAAATGTTTGCATTTTGCGCATAGCCCTATGGCCGACGGTATCGGATAGGATCGACCCCGGTGCCGGGGCCGGTGGATTGCTTTTCTTTCGAACGCAACCGAACGGAATGACCCTTATTTTATTTCACTCATTGCTCGGGATGCTGACCCGGTTCCGAGCGGCGCTTGTTTTTCACTCCTCACTGCTGTTCCGGTGGATTGGAGTGGATTTTACGAAAAGTGAAACACCCATGCGTTCGCCGCACGCTACAGGTTAGGTTGTCCGGGGCGTGTGAGCGAGGTTTCGGCTGCCCAAATCCTTTTCGGCAATTTGATACGTTCGCTCGCAAGCGTGCTTTTCAAGAAGGCTCTTTTATCCTCGAAGAAAAACATGCCCCAAACTTAATATCGGCTAAAACCCACACGGCCGCCGCGCAAAAGCTGCGTTCGGTTTCGTATGTTTATCGGCACCAGTGGAAATGTGTCGTGTAGTTAAAATTCGGTGCTGAATTTTCGCTGCCGGCCGGGTTTTGAATAAACTTCCGACCGGGTGAATGATGAATCTCATGTTTGACGGGTTTCCATCAATCAATAACTTCAAGTGGGGTTAGGCAGCGGACCCGGACTTCGCTTTCACAAACCCACTCATCCACATCCGGGCGGGCCATTAATCACCGTTCGATTTTGAGCCCCAGCTCCCGGGTTTCTGGATTTGAAAGTTGGCACAATTTGTTCCAACTCCCAGGTTCAAAATAATCGTAACGTAGGTCGGGGTAATGGTTGGACTAATGGTTGACATGTTGCCGCCGAAAAGTTTACGGTGCCCCCATGGGGAGTTCCTTACTCGTGGGAGGTGATTTGTTGGGCTTTGCTGGAAGGTTAACTCTTTTGGTGTCCTGTGTAAATAAAATATTCAAAACGTGGTGTGCCTTCTTCAGACGTTTTTTTTGAATCCTCTCGTGTAGTCTCACACCGACGGACTAGCAACTGGTTGCTGAAACATGGAGTTTACATCAAGGGCTTCTGTAAACTAAAAGTACACTCCTGTTCGTGCCGAGCACTATACGGATAACTCTCCAACACCTACCACTCTAGAGCAGCGTTGTAATACCAACAAAATCTCATCCGGCGTTAGGTATACAATTAAAAAAAGGAAATGTAAAATAAATCCGTATTTTTTTTTCATCCCACTCCGAGGGCCAGAATCGTCGAGAGTTAGATTCTACGCTTTATCGCACGTCCCTAGCATCGAAAGCTCTTCACGGAGAGGTTCGCTTTTCTGGAGGGAGAAAAACTGCTGCGCTTTTGCCGTGTCCCGAGAGCGTGGAACGCGTCGACGTTACCAGGGAAACAGCATCGAACGTAGGTCGGTACCAATGTCTACTACTTTGGACCATTCGGTTGCGTGTGCTTGAATCTATTGTATCGGCGGGTAACAGATACTCCCGTGCGCTTTGTGTGTCCTCGCAGAAAGGCGGTAAAAGACTGCGGGAAAATCTCGTCGCCAGCCTCGTGAAATGTTGCGGTGGGGAAATTCGGCACGTACATCTCGTCGGATACTCTTCGTCTCGGCAGCCGGTAGTTCATTCCGAGGCATGAACCAGTTTGTGGAGCGCATGCCCGGAATGGTACCGGGAGGGGTAGTTCGGGATATCTTCTGCACCAACACTGTACGTGCCATCATCGACATCTAGCGGAAAAATTCCGGTGCTGGCAAACACAGTTTCATTCATTCGCGCGGAATACCTCTGCTGTCTATAGTAAAGTCGACCAACTGACCCAGTGAGTCGTTCCTTGGGTGAAGGGTGAAAAGGGGAAGCTTTTTTCCACACAACAAGGGCACATACACACATAGCCACGTAGCCACGGATACGGTTGACTTCTGAACTAAGGCACCGGATGTTGACGGATTGCGCGTCTGGGACGGTACCTACAAACGACCGGAGGAACCGGGAGTGAAAAATAGCTCGTTTATATTGATTTATTGCCGGAGAGTAACACATACCCGAGTCTCTGCCATGGCATTTCCACCACCACAACTACCGTCACTAGTGTCCGGGCCGTGATTTGCGGGCCTGAGCCTAGCTTCAACAAACGATTCACCCACCTGCCGCCCTCGACGGTTCCGAACGGCGGACGGCTTTTACGTTGGCGCGAAAGTTAGCTTAAAGTCCGCGGGGAATTCTACGGGTAACCTTTTTGGTCAAGACAGCCATGGCAGCCGGGCGGAAGGCAACAAAAAACCGGACTGCTAATGACATGCTGACAGTGGAATTGAAAGGAAAATAAGGTAAACTGGTTGGGTTGCGGTTTGTTTTTCGGAATCGAATTTGTGGTAATGATTCTATTTTCCCTTTCTGTCGGGAGTTCGATTCGTTTGCGGTGCAAACAAGGACGAAGGAAAATTGAACGAATCTCATTATAAATAGGGTAGGAATAAATAATACGATTGTATTCACAATATTTCAATACCAATTAATAAACTAAAACCAATCCATTTGTTGTTACCTTTTCTAAGCATGCTAATCGGTGAGCGCAGTAGGCGCTTAGTATTAAACCATCGACCATAAACGAAACCTCCCAGCAGTTGTCATAACGCTAGTGGAATTCGCAGGAATCGGGAAACGGAAATTAAAAACTGCATTGAATTTACGTAATCTTCAATCGTAAACCAACCCACCGACTGAGTGTCGCCGTAAATTCGTAGACGAAAATGTGTGAACCACCAAAAAAGAAGCAAAAAGCGTTGCAGAAGCACAACAAACTGTCGTTGGAGCGGCTCCCCCGGGAGCAAGCAAATGAATTCGTTAACTACGCTCTGTTCGGACAGTGCATCACCATGGACGATTCGCTTCAGCAGCATTCGTTCTACGCGAAACTTCGGTGCTGGTTCCAATGCGGCAAAGATAGTAGTTGCGAGCATTCGTCGCTGACTACGATAAGCGCTACATCGTCGCCGAAAGGATGGCCGACGGTAGCCCACCACCGCTGCCAAGGCTACGATCAAGGACTGCACGCACAAATCAGTCCCATCGCACACTCCTTTCAGACAATACCTGGACCGCTCGAGTCGCATATTTCACCATACCCGATCGTGGCTCCATTCACCAGGGACGATGCAAAGCTACCGAGGGGTGCCGTAAGTTGAGGAGAAATGGAAGTGCAATGGCTGCACCACCGTGGGGCGCGCAGGGTTGATGGAAAGTGATTAATCTTTCCGTGTTCATATGGTTTTGCAGGTGAAAGATCGCAGCCGACTCCTCGAGCATCATCTTCGCCACTGGAAGAAGGTTCGCCAGAATTGGATCATCCATCGACGAGTATATTTCGTGCGCTACAAGTCAAGTTTTGATTTTATTAACTCGCATTCCATTCCGTCCGTTGCTTTGGATCATTAAGTTTCGCGTTGTGTTGAGCTGTTTTGTCTTTTAATTTTATACTTAATCGTATAAATGTAATAATAAATGTAGGGTTTTACACACCAGTTAACCGGTTAAATTTTCGTGTTTTTCTTATAATTTTAACTACTATAAATGGTAACGAATAGAATGTCTGCTTCATCTCCGGTCCAAGTGTGACACAATTTCGCGAACCAGCCCGCAAAGGGACACAATTGTGACGTATGGCCTTGCCGCATAAATTACATCGTTATTGATTAGAATGTACGTACGTCCAGTGTGGGCCCTCGCACCCGCAAATACACTCACATTCCATGGGCCATTTGATTAATGGGCTGCTGCAATTAGTCACCGTACGCAAACAGGAAGTATACTAATTTTATTACACTCAAATTGTGGGTGGAACACGGATGATGCATCTTCCGGTGCATGACCCACGGGCTGGACATCGTAGGCACAATTGATAGTAAGCGGTGTGATAAGAGGAGGTATCACGTACCATTTCGCTGCTGGCCTGCTACCAGCGTCCGGAGCTGGCTATTTCGCTGTTGCATATTTATGGCTTAAAGTGCGCTAAATTTGACCTCCCCACGTCCGTGTTCGGTGTGTACGCCGTGGAATGGCATTAGAATATGGAACCTAACATTATACCCGGATCGTGTGGATAACATAGGATACGATCACCAATAGCGCCCGGAAAGCCTGTCATTAAAATGTCTGATATCCTTTACGTACATTGGTACGGTCGTGCCGGGTTGCGGGATTCAGGAGTCTGGGTTTTTTGCGGAAGATTTCATCGCTGTAAACGATTATGGTGGTTGCCGTTTATGTCTGCACCGTCACTGCAGCGTGCGAGCATAAAAATAACCGAGCCCTTTTGGTGGCGAGGGATTATCGGGATGTCGCCCATTGATAGCTTAACGATAACGAACGTCATGGGAACGCGGCGACAGTACATGATAAGTCCAGTATCCTTTAATCACCGACGGGACCATCATTACCGTGGATAGACTCACAACAACCGGAGGTTTTATTTTCTCGTCGCAAACATTAAACTCAACACTACCAAGAAGTTTGGGAACGCGCGAAAAGGGTGTCGAAATGGGTGGAAGGAGCATGCGACTAAGTCCCGGTTCGGTCACGGGACACTGGAAAGGTCGGCCGGGCAAGTTGGCATTCGCGTTCTACGAAAGAGGGAGGGAAGAGAGGGGCAAAGTTTCCGTCCAAGAATTACAGCAAAGTTCTCCCGGCCACTTCAAACCGGCGGTGACGTTGAAAAGTGTACCGAAATGGAACTTATTACCTTGCGTTCGCTTTTTTTCCATGGAAGAAAAGAAAAGGAGTATTATGTTCGTCACAAGAGCGTTCATAAGCTGCGACCGATGGACTAAGGCAGTGTGTACGTTAAGGATGCGGATGTTTTTTACCCTTCGGAATACAACTTCGTGCACAACGAGGACATTTTGGGAAGCTTACCTGGTGGTACCGGTCGCTGGTTGTAATTACCGTTTGCGGAGTGCTTTCCGCTTTCTTGGTTTTCTGGTCTTCCCCACGGAAGAGTTGCAGCAGTTTTGAAAAAAAAAATCCGGAGAAAATGGTAAGATGGAACCGGTTCCGAGTAGCGCCACGGTAAGAGGATTAATGGTTTTGGCTTGTTGGTTGTGTTTTGTTGTACGCCCCGGCGCGGTTCGGCCTCTGTTCCATCACGTCGCAGGACCGGGCATGGCTACCAAGCAGCCAATAATTTCAACGATAATTTGAATGCTGCGGAGGTGTTCGTCGGTGAATGGAGAAGGTACTCGTGGAGGCGCTAGACTGAACACCGGTGCCGTGGAGTGGTGTCCACCTTTAGGAAGGAATGAAGCCTACAGAAAGAAACGATTTCAACGAGCGAACGCAGTTCCGCGGCAGGTAAGTGAAACATAAAAAAGTGTACCGACACGAAGGGGCGCTAGGTAGGTAGCTTCGAATTTCAGGCATTTTTCATACACATTTTTGTTGCAGTTTGAGCTTTAACCGAAAAATTTTGAAATTTTTATCACAATTCGAAATAGAGCGCTGCCTAACGAAACATTTTTTTGTTGATATTTTTGTTCGGTTGTCAATTTTAGTCTAACGCCGTTTGACAGCTGCTCCACCATTTTGTTTAGCTCGTGGTAGTTTATTGGAGCAATTCACCGCTGACGGAGTTTTTATGTGTTATGTGAAGAGTAAGTTAAAACAACAACATCCCATAAATAATGGTATTACTTTTCGCGAGAAACTAATTTTACTTTCCATCGTTATTCTGACAGATACCACCGATCAACAAGCAAGTGTTATCTCTCACTCTTTCTCCCTACGACGCCAGGGTGAAGCCAGGCTTACGCTACTCGTTAATTAAGGTGCATCGGACGGTACACCGGAAATCCCGACCTAATGGAAGGAGCGTTCCGAAATAGTGCGCGACACATGTGATGCAATTTTCCCTCACGCTCCTGTTTGCTGGTCCTCCAGTTCGAAGCTGGCTAGCGAGCAATCCAAACAAGTTTGCCCGGAAGCGTTTTCCACCGGCGACGATGAAAAATTGTATCCATTCTCGGGCACCGCCCGGGTGCCCGGGTGCACATGTATGCGAACGATGGGGCTATATCGTCGACGGTGCGCGGTGTTCGTCCATCCCGCTTGTCCTGCTCGAGTGGACACCCAATCTTGGTGAGTACGTCGTAAATATAAACTAATCCAGCAGTTGCAGCTTCACCACCGCCGGAAGTTAGTCGGTCGGGTTAGGGTTTGGTGTGACGTAGCGAGGAAGTGTGCGAAGCAGCAGCAGCAACAGCACGAACGTTAGGTCACCAGCTGCTGCGGCACACTGCGCTACGGCTTCCTAAGTTCTCAAAATGTTATAGACCGACCAAAGCGGCAGCACTGGGATGTGTTCTGGTGTTGAACCAAAAAAAAAGCTTATCCTTTGCAAAAAGCTAACTGCATAATTGCAAAAGTATGTCCCATTCCGGCACGCTTCACCCACGGTCGAAGGCGGCGGTTCCGGGCACGGTGCTTATCACAACCCGTGTTTTTTTTTGTTCCGTTGTTGCCGGTGTTTTTTGTGTGCAGCTACCATCCTTGACCGGATGTTTGGCTTTGATACGGTTTGGAAGTTTATCATCACGTGTTCGGTTGATGATTTGCTGTTTCTCGGCCATGCCTGGTCTTGTGGTTTGTGTCTTCTATTTCGGGACCGGTTCATCAGGTAGTAGTCAGCACCGAACGACCCATCGGACCCTTCGGACCGTTCATCAATTTAATCAACTTCCATTTTCCGAAATGAATTTAAGCTTGTTCCCCCGTCTCCTCCGCCGGGCATGGAAGTACGGTGTGAAGTGAAGGATGATTTCCGGATCCCGGAATTGGCCGCAAACTCGACAACCACTCGAAAACAGGATGTGCACCGGATCGGAGAAGTCGCAGTTGGCGACGGTTGCCGCTTTACGGTTGCGAACTGAGAAAGTCAACTTTCGCTCGACAAATTAATACAATTTCAATGCCCATTTGGTCCACGCCGCTTCCGGCAAGGTGCAAGGAGCGTTAAGGAAGGTGAGCTAGTGAGAAGTTACTCTTGTCGAAAGTATTTCACACCAGAAATCTCACCAGATTGTTACACCGCTCCCCGCCACGCGGTGCTTCTCAACGAACGGTGCAGCTGGGCAAGGATAAGATTATGTAAAACTATTTATTTCTTGGCCTGCCAGCCTGCCAACTAGCCCGCCTCCCACCCACCAGTGCCAGACCGCTCAACTGTTAGGAAAGTTGAAATTTATCGCGCAAGATTGCAGCTGCAGGCGGCGCGAAAAGAAAAGCAAAAGCGTTTCGCCCGCGCAAGAAAACGTAACTTTATGCAGTTTATGCTGCAGCTAGACGATGGATGTGGCGGCTTCCTGTTCCTTCTGGAGCAGCTGTGCCGTTCCCGGAGCCGTTCGGGCGGTTCCGGGCCCGCGGGTCGTAATCTTTGGCACCGGACAAAACGCTCACGCGCGCAAAGTTCCACTCGGGCGATACTGACAATTTCCAGCTGCGCGAGATCGCCCGGGTGGCCTCGGCCCAGTTGCTGCCCACATTAATAACGGGTCGTCGCGAAAACGATGCCACAAAAGCCATCGTGATTAAACTTTGACATTGGGTTGCGCTCGGGAATTGTACTGCACCAGTGGAGTTGGTTTTAGTGTATGGCTTTTTTTTTTCGATCACATTTTGCTGTACTTTATCCAGTCAACGAGTTTATTACAGTTACTTTAGAGAAAATCGGTTTGGTCTCGAATTCCAGTGCCCAAGTCCCTTGTTCGTTCGCTTTTGTGCGTTTTTTAAACCTCTTTTAAAAATAATAGACGATGGCTCTTTTACAATATAGAAGATGATGGTAGTTTAGAAATAAGTTAAGTGTATCAATCGTATTAAATGAGCAACCAATTTATGAAGTATTTCAAATAGTTTCGACGAACCCTGCCGACGTTAAAAGAAGCTTCCTACTATCTCCTGAAGTCAGCAATCTGAAGCGTTGGGAAGATCGACCTAAAAAAAGGCAACTAACACGAAATAATGCGGCGATACAAACCGTCCTTACGCTGATGAACAGGCAGAAGGAGGGCAAACAAAAAAACGAAGAAATGAACTCAACTTAGGAAAGATTGAAAGTTTGTCTTCCGGAAGATCTGACCCAGTTCGGTGCAGTTTTACATTTGTTCCGGCCTGCCTGTGGCCAAACCGGACACCGAGAAATGAAAAAAACGAAGATATAAACTAAAACCGTTTTGCCGTTCAGTCACTCACTCAAGACCAGCTGTGGTTGGGAGAGGCGCTAAAAAAAAGGGAGAACCCACTCCCGGAATGAAAATCCCATCAAGCCAGATTCTTGAAAGTTTTTCTTCACCACCTCCCCTTCTGGGACATACAGACCCGCGGTGGACACACGAGGACACAATTATGCTAAGCTGAAATGAAATTTGTACCGGCAGAAATTCTATTTTCCTTGGCGCACGGCTC
>JXWZ01008036.1:0-10809 GCA_000956215.1 Anopheles farauti No. 4
CCCCTGACAAAGTTAAATTATTCTTTCGCACAGCCGAGATGCAAAGTTTTCGCCCAAAATGAACGAACGAATGCTTCTTTCCGTCGTCTTCGTAATACCGGACTGAAAGGTGTAAAATCCCATCAAGAAAACACTTGCTAAGTGTGTAAGGAGGCAAGCGAGCAGACGGCGGACGGAAAACAGATGCAGATAAGGCGCAGCAATGACGGGTGGGCGTCAAAAAGGAGGGTTGGATTAGTTTTCTGCACGACACTTGGCTTCGTGCCGGCACTTCCCGGAGCACAACGATGCTTGCGATTCCGTTTTTCGAGTGCTAGGAAAATATTTTCCTTGTTCGGAAACAATTACACTTGCGTTTGCGTTCGTTCCGTTTGTTTGGTCATGTGCAGAAAACGCAGCGTAGTATCCTTGGCTAATAAATTACAACCGATTCGGGCTAAAAGCTGGACACGGCTCGGAGCCACAACTTCGGTGCCGGGAAGGCCGAAGTGGAAGCTTTTCCAATTTACTTGGGTACTCTTCTTTGGGTAATAGCAATCACAATAGTCCCCTCCGCCGGTGCAACCAGCAAACCAGTTGCATACCGGTACGGAACACAATGCGAACCATGCGACCACCCGCCCGGGAGCCCGGGAGTGATTGTTATCGTTTAATGAAATATTCGTCACTTGGAGTGTTGGAGTGAGGGCGACGGTGGGTCGACGATTGCATGCACCTGCGCATCCGGAAGGAAGCCCACGAAGGGAGAAACAGGGGCTGCTGCTTTATGAGCCATACATATTTTTCAGTTCCGCTCATAACACTCCATAAATCGTTGCTAGGTGAAAACCGGAAGCGAGCGTCGAAAACGTTTTAGAACGTCGTTATTTTGGGCTGCGAAGAAGCATGAAAGTGCAACTGTGTGCCCTGCCGTGCGATCAGAGGCAACTTATATCTTCCAGCAGCAAACAAACACAAAAGAAAAACACACGTGGTAGTCCAAACGCAAGCAGTGGCTCCTTGCCGTGCAAAGAAAGGTGTAAAGTCTTGTTGAATTATTAATCCCTTCTCGAAGACAAACTCGCTTTAGCGAACGAGCGCACCAAGTGCATTGTTGATTGTGCTTATTTATGTGAGCCGCTTTCGGGAGAACGGCAGACAGGCAGGCAGGCAGAGCTGACAACAAACGGAATGAAATCATTGCAGGGCAGGCAGGCGAGTCGACGCGAAGGAAACAATCAAGTGTCCTCCGGGAAGACGACGACACTCTAGAACGGTGCACTATCATCCGTGGTCGACGAACGAACGGACCAGGCGAATCGAAAGCGATATCAAAGCCCGTTTGTTGGTTCTACCGTTTCGGTTATTGCCTCTATATTGCCCGCGATACGTTCGCGTTCCCGGTGGTCTATTGTTTTGTCGCTTGGAATTGTAAAATAGACCCCGCGGTTCATCTTTTTTTTTCGTCTCCTTCTCCGTCGGTAGCGGCCCTCACCGGGAGCACTGTTCGCAATTTATTAACAATTTATGAGATTACAACAGTTGTCGCAACGGTGCGCTTGCAGGTGCAGTTTACCTTTTATGTTGTGCTGCAATCGGTGCAGTGGTTGCTTTAGAGCGTCCCTTAGGGCGTTGTCGCTTTAGATTTACCAAGCACAAATAAATCGGTTGACGGGGCAGGCCGTGAAGTTGGCTAAGGCATCTCGACAAGTGACCAAACGGCGTTCGATACTTACGCCCGTCATCACCGTACGTAAAATGAGAGGAGGATCATAAAAACGGAATTATTCCCGAAAATGGTCTGTTAAATTACCGATCTTAAGACCACCGGGGATGTGGGATCTTATCTCGCGCACCAAAAAACACCTTCCCCGCATGGAGCCATAATTTGTGCAAAAAAAAAAGTGCACTGAAAAAATCTCCCCGCCCCGTGTGGAGTCTAATGGGGCTAATTTCGTTCGTACCCGTTTTTTTCATGGCATGCTTATCGGACAAAAACCGTTGCCAGGAAACCGTCATATTGTGTGATTTCGCCACGCCACTTTGGTTGGAGGGAGGCTCTTGTTCTCACGGTAAAGTCTAGCCCAATGTATGTGCTGGTTTTTCCCCCGCTACTGGCTTCGGGCAACGAACAGCAGAAAGAAGTTTGGCGCTTCTGGACAAGAAACTCCGAAAACGATCTGAGAGAAAAAAAAATCCCCAGGAAAATAAACACTAGAGTAAATAAGATAAAGTAATTATTTGCAACTAATTGCATTGGAGGTTTTTACACGGCCGGCTGTAGCTGTAACCGAACGTCCACCGCCTGTTACTTAATTATTTTCCATTTACGACCGTGTGCTCACACTCGCACCACGCATCTCACTCGCCTTCCGCCCTGCTCACCCTGACCATTAGGACGGAGTTTGGTGCCCTTTTTCAGCTTTGCGGTTCCCACTTCAACGGTGTTCGTTGTTCGTTCTTGGTGCGTTGTGTAGCAAATAGTCGGCACTGTCGAATGTCCTTTCCCGTTTAGGGTTTCGTGTAGTTGTCGTGGATATGCCGGAACTGATGTTCACGCGTGTAATCGCACAACCCACCCCGGACGGAGGTGGTGGAACCCGTTCGGTTGTGCTATAATTTAAATGTCAGTCGGGTTTTTGGGATTGGGTTTCGCTTTCGAACTTCTGCCGGCTTGTGTTGAGGTCCATCGCGTCGTCTGTCAGTGACACATATCTTTGCAACGTAGCATTTCCCGTTCGTCGATGTGGTGAACGTCGGTACACTTACCGGCACGGAGAACCGTAGTTCCCGTCCGTAATGTTCCCTCACATTTTTGTCCACCAATGCGTGTCCAGTGTTGGGACGCGCCGAGATCGGGGGGAACAACACCGATGTAAGCTTCGCCACGGTCTGACACGTATCTAATGCGATAATATATAATGAAAATTTATTCCCTTCCCATTTGACAGGCGAGAACTTCTGGCTTCTGGCTGGGAACGGGGTGTTCGATCGCACACATACACCCACACGCGCACATGCTGCGATGATGATGCTGCATACCCAGCAGAACAGCGGCTCTGTGTGACTTCCGGGAAGAAGTTCCGATCCACTCATCAAACCCCGCTCTTCACAGGCTGTCACAGGTTGCGTGTTATTTTCAGTCGTGCCTTTAATGGGGCAAGCAAACTTGTGGTTTGAGTTCGGTACCGAGAAAAAGTCGACCTACTCGACGCTAGTGGGCACGGGTTAGTGGGTTCTGGGTGGTTCTAGGGACCATGAGCGATAGACACGTCAGTCAGGTGCGTTTGTGCGAACGTTAGGCATCTGCAATAGTGAAAGGGATGTGGTTTCGAAGAAGCGCCTGAAACGCATTAGTGTGGCTACGGTGGTCGGGCGTACAATCCCTCAAATAAATTACTTTTACTCAGGATGTGGATTTTGAGTAAATTAAAGGACGTCTTCGTTGAGGATGGAGGGCAATTAGTTTAAAACGGAAGCATAGAGGTGGGGTGTGATGGAATGGATGTTTTTGCTCTTCGGTTAGAACAAAGCCATAATTTAATATTCAGTCCATACGCTAGCCATCTTGGCGGCCAGGGCCAGTGATAATAAAAAATCGATGTGGTTCACTAGAAAAATGTGAGAAAAGAAACTAACTATACTTTATCCGTTGGAGAAGATTTTAGTGTCAAATTACTAGTTAAATTGGTCATCCTTGAAACCCCTTTTGTTTTAGATCCAATACGCAGAAATATCTTTGAAATGTTTCATAATTTTCATTTCATTCCACAAACAGCACATTGTAGACAACATCCAGCAACAGATCGGTTGTGGAAGACACGTAATTTAATTTGTCTCAACTATTGGCTAATTATGTCGTAGATTTATCAGCAGCACGTACCCTATTTAGCATACAAATTAGAAGACGCAAACGCACCGCCAGTGCGGAGCAAATTGTAAACTGATGCACGGTTTCGCTGAACACATCAAAGGCGCTGCACATTTGCGCGCAAGTGCAACGTTGACATACTTGCCGATGGTGAAAAACAGACGGTAAACTATTTTGCGCTGGTGTGGTGTGGCTGGTGAGCCGAAGGATAACGTTCGATAAACATTAATTACATTCCTGTCCATGGCCTGCTGTGGTGCGAAAACCCAACGACCGTCGTAGGAATTTCCGCACTTAATTTACACGTCATTCGCCGAACGCAATATTTGCCGTCCGCAACTCGAGCAGAATAATTCTGGCCACCATAAATGCTGACGGGCCAGAAGGAGGGCACTTTCTTCGATGAGGGTTTTGCATTCCACCACCATCGACGGCCGCGAATGGCTCCGCAAGTCGGAATTTCATCCATCTGTCAGTCGTCCTTTCGAAGGACGTTCTCTGCTCCGTCATCAGCACACCAACACACCGGCTTATAAATGTAAATGTCAAGCGAAGCAAAAATGCATAGCTTATAAATAACGACACACTCTCCGTGCGCTTTTCCCCCGCCCTTCCCGCGTTGCCGGAAGTACTTAAGCGTGGCCCGTTGAGCGTTGCGAGCGAGCAAAAAGAGATATAAAATGAAACGATGGCGATTTTATGGCAACATTCTTGATGGGGCACTGTCACCCACAAAACGGAACAAGGGGCAAGGCAGCAGGAAAGAACACTGTAACCGTTAGACAAACTAATTCAGTAATGCTGAGCAATTTATTCATGAAAAGATGCTTCAACACCCAATCCCTTAAAGAAGCGTCGGATCGGTGTGGGCAACCGGCCAGGGGACGTCGAAAGTGAGGAAAGAAAAAATGTATGTTTATGGTATAATTTTGTGTCAAACGTCTTTTCGCGAGCGAGAACGAACGAGCGCTCACGCGATTGGGTCGGTCGTCATGGCGACCGCGATGCTCCAACGAACTGCTCCGCTGTCGATGGACGGTAACTATGATTCGACGACTCTTGATATTCATTAGTGAAGCGCTCTCAATTTGCATGCTATTAGCCAGTGTGACAGCCAGTGTTGGTCGTGAGCGAACGAACTAGTGGAGAACAAAAAGCACAAACCACTTTCCAGCTGAGGCAATCGTAAAAGCACGGGCAACGAACGAACGAAGGAAAACCACTAAAGGTGAAGCGGAAAAGCGGTATCCGCCCGTGCTGTGTTGCTGTTTTTGGTTTTCTTTTTATCGTTTTCGAGGGGACATTGAAGGAAGCACATTTTTTTCTGTCACACGATGTAAACGAGCGTATGTGTGAGAGAAACTTCCTTTCCGGTGGAGGTAAACCATCTGCGAGGACTCACAGCGTAACAAGGAGAAAGAACTGACACAGGAAGAGGGAACTGAGTAAATGGGATGAATTAGTAGAAGTTACACACCAACAGTAGAAGGCGATCGAAATTGTGTCCCAGGAAGAAATGAGAAAAGGACGTGTCAATTCGCACGAGCAAGAAACACCATGGAGTAAAACCTCACCCGGACTATGTTGAGCCTAGCCTCCCGGTTTTTATCTGGTATTGTGCTGATTGATTAATCGCCTCGCAGAATTGGCACAGGCGCGGGCACGGTCGTTTATTCGTGGGAAAGAAAACTAGGGCCTTGTCTTGGTGACAATCATTGATTGGGTAATCAATCAACCGGTCGGAATGAGCATCGCAATTGTTAATCCAACGAGCCTTACCCGCGGTCCAATCTGGCTGCTGTTGTTGGTACAGATGGCAAATGCGATCGACCGAATTTGATCGATTTGTCGAAGGCGAGAGAATGAATTAATAAGACTTACGCCAACTTCCGGAACCGAAGCAGACTGGCTAATCCTCGTACCGGTCCGGGAAGGTGGCAGCCACGGTGTCCAATCACAAACACCGCCGAAACGTGATTAGTTCCGCCATTTAAGCGGTTTCTGCTGCGTCCTCCCAGTGAACCCCTTGGTCCTGTGTGTGGCCAGTTTTGGGGGTCAACGCAACGCGTTCAATATGCTAAATTTGATCAGCAGATTGTGAATATTTAATTGCATGATGACATTCGTCTGTGATGTTGCGGACTATCGATTGGATTGGCGCGCTATTTTCGTACGCACTCCGGGATGAATCCATCGATAGGCACTTACCATCGTGAAACGTAGACACTGCAAGGCAACTGGTTTTAATTAGCCGTGAGTAAACTTTAAACCGAAGCAGCAATTGAACATTGCGAGTACGTGTGGTGCATACATCAAATGTGAACTTCGGGCGTTTTGTTAACCTTAACCAGAACGCCAGAAGCGTTCTCATTTTTAAAACTGTTCTTTCAAGTCCTCAGAACTGTTATCCGTTCATCAGAATGCATTGGAAACTTCATCGCTGATGGATCTAAAAGCTTTTTAGCCTATCGTTGATACAAACCACGGTGCATGCAATTGATTCAGACGCATGTGGCCCAATTCATCCGCAAACACTTGCGAGCGAAAAGCATTTATCTCACTTTAATACTTTTGAAATTAAAAAACTTTTGGTATGGATTTCCACAAATTTGACGATCGAACCACCTACCGGGAAAGTGCATGCAACTAGCGCTGCGAATGTAGCCATGTAAAACTTTTAACACATACCTTTTTCCGCTCAGTGGAGCGGCTGCTTCGAAGCGATCCGAGAGCGTTTATATTTGTATCGATTGCCATTGATTTTATGTGAACCGAGCAATGTGGCAATGGAGAAGTTTGCTACCTACCAGCATGTGAGTGCGGCTGACTCTGGCTCTCCCCGGTCAAAGATTAATTTATTGCCTGCAAGTTTGTCGTTCATCAGTGCAAGAAAAATGGTTACCACGAGCGCGTGAGGTATTCGCGGAAAAGTTGTTCGGACAACGCGGCGCGAGTGTTGCTACGGCAACCAGACCGTCGCCTCCATCGTCGATCTTGATTTCTCAACTTTGACAAGTAGCATGTCAGCAGCGCTGTTTACACCGTCTGTTTGTACATGAATTTAGTTTCGTTTTTAGTTGTCCAGTGTTGTTCTTCTTTTATTGATTAGTGCTCCCGATGCGCTTGAACAAGTCCCGTTGACATCTTTTCCCATGTTTTTTTTGTTGCCTCGTATAACTGCTCGTATTTCTTTGCCTTTTTTGTTACTGTGTGACATCTGTCAACTAGGGCGATACTGTTCGTGTGGTGGTTGGCTATTGCAATTTATTACTGGAAGTATTTGCTTAATATGTACATCGTAACATGACCGGATCCTCCCATTTATGTCGTTCTCTGTGTGTTTATGTATGTGTGTGTGTGTGTGTGCGTGTGTGTGTGGAGTTTTTTTTTTATCTGAAAGACCCGGTGCTATTTATTCACACTAGCGTTCTCGCTAGTCTTCCTTATTTTGTGCTCTGCTTCATTTGCTACGTAACCTTCACTCTAACCAGCGCCTGCTTGATCTATTCTATACGATAGTGGAACCATCCCGGCTCCCATTGCATCCCCGGTCCCGCGTGAGGAAAAGGTCGTTGTTTCCTGATTAATCCTAGCAAATTAGAAAACAACATTACCTTCGTTACCTCTTTCGCAACGAACGCCCCAATGTATCGTTGTCGTCAGGTTGTTCTCTCGCAGGGACGTTCTCGTCGTCGTTGTCGTCGTCGACGGTGTCGGTGACAGATGGCACCCGTCCCGGTGTCCTCACAGGGCACAGGACGCATGGTGAAAGACGAGATCGGTCGAGATTTTTTCCTTCGGCTTTCGGCCGATCAGTATGAGCAGCAGAAAAAGTGTAATCCACGGCAGATAGATTTGAAAGTAGCGAAAAAAGGACGCACAGGACAGGACCGTCACGATCAAAATGCTCATAAATCTATCCTCCAGCCCGGCCAGTGGACGGAGCGTACCACCGAGCGTTCCGGCGGTCCATCGGCCACCGAGCAGCACAACCGTGGAGGGTGGCGAGGCTACTGACGAGGCCGCTGATGATGCGCCGTGTGGGTTGGCCGAGGAGGACGACGAGGACGACGAGGATGATTTGGAGTAGGCCGTCAGCTGTGGATAGTTGATGTAGGTCTCACCGTTCGCACCGTACTCGACGAAGGCCGGCGAGTAAGTGATGTACTCGATGATGAAGCCTGTCGGTGGATAGGGCGTGGTGTCGTACGGTTGCCCTGCGTGAAATGAACCCGCGTTGGACGGACGCGGTTCGGGAGGCGGGAATGGAATGGAAAAATTGCATCATTACACGAACGAAGGTGTTTTTTGCTTTTGTCAATTTTCGAGAGAATGGACCCATGACTGGGAGAATAGTTTTATAATACACAAGTATAATACACAAAAACTAGACTAACGAGCGCAACTTGAGCATAAGCTTGTTTATAAAACATACTACAGCGTAAAATGTTCCCCAGAATGTCCAGCTTTGTGCACAAAACTTAAGGAACATTCATCTTGTCAGCCGTGCACAGGTGCTATCGGTCTTCAAAAGGGCATGGCTTTTCTGTTGTTACGCTCGGCAAAACTTTTGGAAAGTACTTACTTGGCCCCATTAGGGTAGTTCTACGGCGTGGTGGTGTCGGTGGCGGTGGCGCTGGTGTCGTCGTCGTAGTTGTCGTCGTTGTCGTCGTCGTAGTGGTCGTCGTCGTCGTTGTGGTGGTCGTCGTAGGTCTTTTAATCTCTGCAAATTGGACGAAAGCAATGGGCGAAAGCAATCGATCACACAACTATGCTACAACAGGGACAGGCGAAAGGATGCTCCGAACCGTACCGTACAGCCGGATCGTTCGGTTGGCCTTGCCGAAAGCGTTCGATGATATGCACATGTAGCTACCAGCGTCGGTCACGGAGAAGCTGCGAATCCGGAGCGTCATTTTGGCCGAGTAAAGGCTGCCGAAGTGTTGCTCCCGAATTTCGTACCGATCGCCGTTCAGCATTACCTCCTGGTGGTGGTGGTTGTAGCTCTCAGCACTGCCAGAACCGCCCGCATTGCGTCCCCCCTTGGCAACCTTCGTCCAGTAGTTGACCGAGCGTGGAAAGGATTCCACCTCACACTCCAGCTCAATGTCGGATTCCTCGTAAGCGCCGAGCAGCGTCTTCGCCGTCGTTACATTCGGTGGAACTTTTATGAAAGTGCATACAATAAATGATTAAACCGTTGTATCTGGAACCCATCGGGAAGAAAACTTACAGTGCACGTTAAGATAGACCCGTTTACTGACGGCGGGCGGAACTTCGTTCGATGCGATACACAAATATGCACCCATCTGCTTCCGGCTGACGTGGGTCAGGTTCAAGAAGATGCCAACATGTTGATCGACTGCCGTGCGGTTTGCCGTGATGGAAACGGTGCAAGAGAAGATGGTTTGTAGTTATTGGTGCCAAACGGTAGTGAAAATAGAAACGACATTGGCAATAAATAAAATTCACATACAACCCAAATCAACTTGTTGCGTAAATGCGTCCGTCTGCCCATAAAAAAGGGACGGATTCGGAGGTTTTTCTTGGTATGGGACGCAAAACAAACTTCAGTTACACTTTGATTGCCGCTTTCTTGAGACCAGCGGAGAGAGAGAGTGGGGTGAGCGGGAGAGAGGTAAAGCAAATAATAAAAATGAACGATAAAGATAACTGATAAAGGGTACCAGCAGCACGGGAAGCTGCAATCATAGCCCGGGGGACGGGGAAGTAAAAATTTATGGAGAATATTATTGGCCCCAATTTGAGGTTAAGGCAGTAGACGTAGCGAAGGCCATAAATCAGAAGGGCTCGGTTTTCGGTGTCAGCAAAGCCCGAAGAGACATAACTGATGGCCCGAGGAATCTATATCGTGCGATAGCAGAAGTCGGTGTTCCGCTTGATGGATCGTAAACTTCATGGGAAAAGGATTGGCAAAGTCTGTTTAATGTTGTTGATGCCGAAACGAGAGTCGAAACGAGTTGGTAAAGCACATTCAACTGGGACGTTGTTTGTGCGATTTACTGCATGCAATTTCTAGCCATGGTGTGATCCAACATCCATGATGTCTTGATACATTGCCGATTGTTTAAAACAATTGGCATTCGCGGAAGCTTTCTCGCTGCAATGCATCCGTCAGACTTTACCAGGCTCCAAACGCATACAAACAAGGGAATACGATGAAGTTTTCGTTCTACTGCCTACTGGGATGCTCACCTTTCCGTGCGTCCGTGCTGTTTCGAAGGAGATAAAGCGGGCTACCATCGTCCCGCCTCCAGGTGACTTTCGGTGCCGGATGTCCCGTTGCCCGACAGAAGAACGTCGCATTACCACCCTCCCGAACTGTCAGGTCCGAAGAGGATTGCTCGTCCGAAATATCCGGTGGAACTGCGTGTGGACGGAGAGTGTGTGTATGAAAGAGAGAGAAAAAGAAGATGAAGAGTAAAATCACCACGTAATGTTCGCTTGTCTGCCGCTCCCGCTCCCGCCCGTTACTTACGCTGCACATCGACACAGCCTACTTGTTTCTGCAGCGGTGTGACGTTTATTTGACACATGTAGCAACCACGGTCGGATTCGCGCACGTTGCGTATCTTCAGCCGCCACACATCGCGTTCCTCTTGCGTCACGCTGTAGCGTGAATTGTGCGTCACAACCCGGCCCTGGAGCGCCAGGACTGTCTGGTCGGAGGCTCGCATCCAGCCGACCTGAACGCAGTGGAATGGGGTGACGAAAGCGTTGGTGAGCAGCGAATATGTCCGCCAAATGGTCACACTTGACCGAATAACTTACCTTGTAGGCACCTAAATTTTGTACAATGCAACTGAGCGTCGCCTCTCTACCTATAGGAACTGTCACGTTCTCGATCGGGCTGGCGAAGCTCGGTTTCAGTTCCTGTTCGTTACTTCGCGTCTCGGGGCTTCCTGTGTGTCGACATCAAACGAAAATGCGTGAAACAA
>JXWZ01008037.1:0-24819 GCA_000956215.1 Anopheles farauti No. 4
GTGAGGTTTGTGTAAATCTTTGCATAAAAAGGAAAGCCGATAAGTCTGTGGCCGCACAATGTTTTTGTGTCCTTCGTGGTTTGGAAATGTCAAAATCGTTTGCCGCACCGAAGCGGTGGTTGCCGAACGCAATAGAGTGCAAACCGGGAGCGCCTCACCATCTTCGCACATCTCATCTTCATTACTTCGCCAAATTTAACGTGGCTATCCACTCGATCATCATCGTGGCGTCAGAGGGGTTTCAAGATTTTGATTTCACTGAACAGATGATTCAATATTGTTGAGATTGTGGAAATACCAGGTCGGATGAAACGCGAAAAAGAAAACAAGCATACTTTAACAGAACCTAGCGTCAACGAGATTCTGCATAAGTGAGCAGACCAACATTACCTTGAACCTTGGAACCGTTGTGTATGTTTGCTTTGCAAATCGAGAATCGAGTCCTAGATGGTTCACGATACTGATCACAGATATGTTGCGATGGTAATCGCCGCTGACGGTGTGACACAAGCAACACCGGCGTCTTCAGGAGAGGGAACGAACGTACGACGTAAGCCGAACGTACCTGGGTGTACAGCCGGTTGCACAACACTGGGTCTCTCCGCTGTTTCGCACCGCATCAGGGCAAGATGAGGTCAAAAAGATATACCGAACTGCGCGGGTCCCACATGTGAAATACGCAGGACCACCTCGCAGTGTTTGATAAACGAACACGAAGGCCGCCACCAGTGTGACAATCGGTCCGATTCATGCTCGCTGGCATCGACTACGCGATAACTGAAATGTTTAGGTTGTTGTACGTTGTGTTATTGTGGCAACCATAGTTTTGCCCTTGACGTTTGGCGAAAACACAAACTTCCAAAATGTGGTTCAAACAAGGAAGATGTCTGGCTCGCTGGAGGCACACCAATGTTGACTGTCAGCTTCCGTCTGACAAGAGGTGGTAAATGTGGTGAGGTACAAAACAACACATGCATGTCTGTTGTCCATGGGGCGTACCTTCGAACGATCGTTAGGAGAGATTTGCTTGCATAGATAGTGGGTCTATGGTAACTCGCGATCTTTGATGGAAATCGGTTGGTTAGGTTGTGGCCTTTGGGATGTTGCGCAGAATGATAAATGCGCGCTAGCGTAAACGAGTGGTTCATGTAGGTAGTAGTACCGGATCGTAAACCTCATGTCCACACAAAGGCAGGTTTTGTTGTGGAACAAGTTGCAACATACCGTGCTCTCGTTTCCTGCTTTGTGTCACGTAACGTAAATCGTAATAAGACTTGATTTTGAGACTAAAATATTTAAACATTATCGCCATTTTTCGCCCACGTTTTCAACACGACGATTACCTAGAATTTATGTTGAGATTAGTACTTGTGTGTCACTCCACACGCACCCTACTTTTAAGTCTGCTCACAGCATTCAAATATAATGTAACTCCTGATGACTTAGAACCCACTGAATCACGGATAATTACAGTCAACCTCAACCAAGACTCAAACTCGGAAGGCAAACCACAGCACTTCACGATGGATCTTAGTGACACCTTTGGAAAATGCAACATTGGTTTGCTCTGATGAATCATGCTCACCTTTGAGCTGAACTGGTTGGCAGTAACATGCAGCACCGTTAATTTCCAATCCTTGTAGACTAAGTAGCTTCGAGTATACTACATACTGCTGCACAGTCTACTCTCAGCCACGATGGAGCCCTTAATGTTGTGACTGAATTTGGTCCGCGTGTCTAACGTTTGCGCGGTCGGTGCAAGAGGATTATGCTAATTATTCGGCAGGTCCGTGAGGTGTTTTTGCGTGCCGTTTGACATAAATTGTCGATTGTACACACGCTGCTGCGGTGATGACGAAGATTGGAAAGGGGAAGGCTTTTGTACACTGGTTTGCGTACACATTTGGCTAGCATTTGGTGTGGTTCGCGAGGTTCACGGTTCGACCGGAGGCTCTAGACCATTTATGGGCAAAGGCTAGCGTTACAGACGCTGTCTGTTTGATGGTTGAATGAATATAAGAGGCAATGCTGAAGAGAGCAGACACGCGCAAAACCAGACCAACGAACGGATGTGGCGTAGATTGCGAACATGCGTAGTGCGCTTAATTTATAGCCATAAGGTGCCCTTTTTTCTCGTTCTGATAAATACACCTTTGGCGGCACGATAGCTCTACGATCGAAGAACGATTGTGTGCCGAGTGCGTGTGTTATCGGTGTGGCAAAATTCTGGTGTGGCGATTCGTGTCTACTAATCTGATCAAATGACACCCCGAAAACGCGGTTGCCCTTGGGCAGTGGGCTTTTAACTGAATTCGATTCACTGTGGTCTAACGTGTCAAGGAATCCGGTGCTTGCTGGAACACGAATGCGAATGCAAACAGCTTTACGTCTTCTCCCACTATGGGGGCCGACCATTTTTCGAGGTGTTATAAAATGGTGTTGCTCAATGCAAAAGAATCCATTTGCATCGTTTCACCTCCATCCGGACGGAGATACCCTAAGGTTGGAAGGAAAATGTATGTCATTACGTGCACAATAGATCAACGTTTTACATTTCTTTGACGGTGGCGGTAGCGGGTTGCTACGAGACTTACAACTTTTACAGCGATTGTACTCGCGCTCGGACTAACCAATCGGGTGGTTTACAAACACACCGTGGTGACAAATCCCTGTCGACAAGTAGAAAATATTGTGTACGTGGAAAACAGGTAGGATTATTCATTCGCGGGACACACGACCGGAGTCGTGTGCTGGGTAGGCTAATCGTTTGAGTAATGTTTTGACTGCCGTCCATCAGGCCGCGCTAATGGTATGATAGATTTCTTTGCTTGGGCGCTTGATGCAGGCCTGGTGTGGTGTTTGACGTTGGGTGCCTAAGCTTTGTGTCTGATGTTTCACATAATTTCGCCTTAAATCCTCTGAATGCGTTAAAATCCTCATTAATAGAGGAGCATTCGATGGTTGCAGTCGATGTATGTACGTTACGTATTACTGCCCTTAAGTATAGCCGCCCCCCGACTGGTGAGCGTAACCGATGGGTTGTAGTAAATTCTTCGCCACCGGCTCCACGATATCCGTTTCGAATAGGTTTAAGTTAAGGTAAAAGCTGCTTTGGATTGTGGTTTACACGTGCCACGCCTGGAGCATATCAGCTTTAATTGGATTGCTATGACGATTATTAGGGAGTGCTGTACTATACCGTGCTGCAAAGTAGGCCTTCGGCAACACAGCTGGAACTAGACCCCCAACGATATTGTTAAAAACATCCAGAGAGTCACACGAGAAATGTGTATGCAAACTATTCTCCACCCGGGAGGGTTGAGAAACTTGTTTTACACTGATTACTGGACAATCTGTTGCTCTGAATGAAAGCCTTGCCATCAAACAGTAGCCGTTTGTGTGCACGGAGAGCGTGAGCGTTTGCGCTACACGCTAGTAGTTTGTTTAGCATGGACGCACCTTGCGGGTGTGTAGAAATAGACGAAACGTACCTATATATATAGGTGAAAAAATACATGTTAATTATATACGGCTACCGTCACTCAACTCGGTGGCTCTAGTGGACAGACGTATGTGAACGCTGACGTATGATAGGTTTTCTCAAAGTATCCTTGGACCTGAGGGCGATATGCAAAACGGCGGTAATAGCAGCAATAGGCTGTGGCCAAATCAACTCAAATCTATGTTGACTTGGTGCTCACATCTCTATGCATACCTGTCCGCCAGGTGATGCAAACGAGTCCGCACGAAGTATATGCTGAGCTTTGGAATGAAGTTTATGCGCTCATGGCGTGCTAGATGACGCAGGTCGATCGGAGGTCGCCATAAAGCCGGAACGGAGAGCGATAGATACTAGATTATCTTGTGAACAGACAATTGAAAAACGCCAGCACGGTAGCTACTGAATGTGAAATGGACGAATAATAGTAACATTAAGAAAAACGAACCATGAATATTTGATTGTTAATTTATGCAGCCCTCTCATGGACGAACGGAGCTAGTGGACCTGTTAATGATGTGTTGCACCGTTGATGTAAAAAGGGTTTTGGCTTAGGTGCGTCGTCTTTTTGTTGTGGTATTAAAGTAGGACGTTAATAAAGCGATAACAAACGAGCTATTATTCAAAGTCATTCTTAATATTGTTCATAAAATTTAGGCTATATAATACAATTGCAATTCTTAATAAGAATTATCAAGTTGCAGTATTGGTTGAGGTGCCATTGACTTGTTTAGATACCAAGAATTGAAACGGAAAGTGAATGCATCGCAGAGATATCGATTCCAAATCAACCGTACATCGAAACACACCTACAACACAACGCAAACAGAACTATCCTTACCTCGACAAAGTGCTAAAACATGTCGATAACGATGATGGCGTCGTTGGCACTTGTTGAAAGTAAACACAACACGCCGTCTGGTAGAGATAGTGGCACGAACGAGGAAACCTTTCGCGAAACGGATTGATGAAATGTACTGAGTCACAGTTACAGGGTTTGTTTGGAATCGAAATGTAGTTATTTTTAACCCTGTAACCATTTTGCTGCGTTTGTGCCCTGTCTGCGGAAGTAGCATAAATGTGCTCCATATACATCCACATGACCAACAAATAGACCTTTCAACTGTGCACGACAGTTATTGGGACCTTCCGCGTTCGTACGATCAATCGGCTCGTAAAAGCAAATATTGCTCAATTACACAAATCGAGGGACTCTGGCGGGTCGGAAATTCGGGAGTCAGAGTACATTTTCGACTTAAATCCGGTAATTTAATAGCAGTCTCTGGTACGTAAATTCTCTGCAACCGAAACGCAAACACCCGCTGTACGATCGGCCGCCGTGCACTGAACGGAATGAAATTCCGTACTTTATAGCGACTATTAGTCGGATCGATTGGTCCGAAATCGATGGACTTGATCGAGTCCGAGCTGTAGATGGAACAATGTTTACCTCGTTTTTTTTTTAAGTCAGTAGTGTTGTGGTAGCTGCAGTTGTGCGACGTGAAGCCGTACTTTTGGGCCATTTTTGACCCGTTTTCGAGAGTGCACTGCCACTTCCACCAAGCCCACAGCAATTTGATGTTCAATTTATCCGGCGTATTTATTTATTGAACCCATTACCCCGCCGCCAAAAACGCACGGCCGTTGTTCCAGTTTGCATGTTCCCGAAATGGACACGGTTCAATGTTTCGACGGCGAAATGGGAATGCGTAAGTGGAACCATCGTACCCAAGGACATGCCCGGCTTGACATTGGACATTGGTTGTTGTGAATACGGGTAGGTTAGATACGGTTGTAGCCGAAAGATTCTGTTTTGCATAGTGATATAAGATGAGAAGACGAGGACGACGCGAGGACACAACGTCCGTTTGTCGAATTGTTGTATCGACGTGACGATTGTAATTCAATGTGAAGCAATTTTGAATTCGGCTCATTTAAACTGCGCCTCCATGGATTTTGGTAAGAGATAATACGTTCAAAAGTATACGAAGTAGAGTTAAAGAGCACTTGTGAGGTGCTTAAAAAAACATGCGACAGCGAGATAACTTGTTAACACTACAGGAATTAAAAATAAACTTATGGAATATTGAAAAAAAGTTGACCGAATGCAGTTTTGCTGCGTAAAAACGGTTTTATTTCCAATATCAAAATGTCTCAAATTTATTTCTTATTTATGTTTGGTTAAGTAGAAGATTGAGGTTTTAATGTCCAGATAGTGAAACAAATCCTGTTTGATTGGCGATCATAGTAAAAAGTTTGTATTCAAGTATATGATCTTTATTTACAAATTGATTTTTGAAAACGAAATTGAATGAGGTAAACCTATTGCCCATACAAGCATTCAACGGGAATCGCGTCCCATGGCTTGTCGTGAACGAAAGATGGTTATTTATGAGTTGAGCTTAGCTCAAAAGGGTAAGGGCAAAGTAATTAACAGATTGATAACAGCTTCCGTTCGTAAACAGAATAATATTTATCGACAGAGTTAGCTGACAAAGCATATGTTTCAGACATTTGATTGCTAGCGTTAGCAAGATGTATCGATATCTATTTTTTATTTTAAAGCATTGTTGAAACGAGCAACATTAATCATAATTGCGTCGTGATGCTTTCAAGTGCAAACAATCGAAACTGTTCAATAGATACCCCCATCATCTCTTTCGATACTTCCCTCGTGTTTCGTCTACTTCAATAGTACGCTCCATTTGAATGGGTTCGTTGTTTGACCAGTTTGTTTATCGAATTGCCAAACCGGCTTCGTACAGGTTGCAGGTTGTTGCTATTCTGGTCGCTTTAAGTTAGTTTTAGCCATACCATTCGCTGGCACGAATTCGATTGTCGGTTAAATGGTCTCGTTTGTTGGAGCGTTTACGTGAACCGGCACCAGAACCGATGATGTAACGCTTCAGTGACTTGTTGGCGCACGGAATAGATCATCGAGGTGATGTCAATGTAGTGCACACGGAACACGGTGTTAGCTCTCCAAGATACTGGATGTTTAAGATAGTGTGCTAGACCAGCCTTGTTTCTTTGGTATTGTTGCAGGCCACCGAAACGAAACGTAGAGTGGTGTAAGGAACGATGAATTTCTTACCCTATGGATTCGATGCAGTGGCCCGGTTTGGCACGCATTCTCGCGGTGCAACATGATCTCACCAATGCGCCTGAACCACTTTTGAGCTTTAGCGGAAGAAGTGTCCGTTACGGTGGATCATGTACCGTTTTTGCACCAAGACATCCCTCGAGATCGGGGCGGCAGAAAGAAGTCCAGTACCCATGAAGAGTTAACATTCGATCGGTCTCGGTGTCAGTTGCAACTGGCCGTGTGAAAGAAAGGCGGTCTCAGCACACCTTCGTTGGGCACATGAAAGGTGACCGACTTCGGTATTGTAGACGTGCAAGCTACCCGCCAGCTACCTGATCATTCATCAACATCGTTGGCTCATAAATCATGCTGCGCGTTTGGTGGTTCGCAATGCTAAACCACCGCCGTCTCATAGCTGTTTGCTACTAAGCCGGCGGACTACTAAACGCGGTCGAGGTTCAAGCAAGCTGTCTTCCGTTAATGGGCGATGATCCGACGGCGGTAGTGCTGTTGTTGTTGATGGTTATGATGATGGGCTCACTAGTTGTGGTAGCTTGATGAAAACCAATTCATTCGAAGAACACACTGCCGAAAGTGTTCACCTACAGCATAACATAGCCCCGTAGAGGTGGAGAATTTCATTGAGCGGTGAAGTACTTTGTATATTCCGGCAAACGATTTGCTGAAATTTGCAGTCATTCCATTACAAACTACTTTCCCCTTTTGAAAAAAAAATATATATATACAGCGTGGTGTTGAGAAAGTAAATGTGTAATGTCGGATGTAATTTGAGCTAAACGTCCATTTGTGTGAACTACGTTCGATACATCATCGTTAGTGGCTGGACGTAATTTGTACGGCTGTACGTATTTGCCAAATTTATTGCTTAACTCGTTTTAAGTCAAAAGTACCTTTACCATAAAAGTATTTCTAAATTCCCTGTTACTTTCATCTTCTTTTTTTCAGGTGAGTTAACTTCAGTTTGTCTTGTGGCATTTAAGGAAACATAAAGTACGACTTCAGCTAAACCAGTAAACACCACAACTAAGGTGCGGTATCCGAGATGAAGCGATGGACAAATACCTCCCTCTATGCATCACGCTGAATTCGGATCAAATGCAAATGAGCCTTAACCTTGCCGTAATCCTCCAGCACTTACGCGGTACCGAACAGGTTTCGATTCTGGTTGGGATCGGGTTTGATTTTTTCAGCTTTCCTCGCTATCGGGTTGCACTAATTAGACTAAAAGAGGTACCCCTCCTGGGGCAAGATTGCATTAGAACTGCAAACCCAAGAGCACTGTCATAAAATTGTTTATTTCACCACTTACCGTCCAAGACATGGTAAGACGTTGTCGAGCACTGGCTCATTCCCAGTGAATGTGTCGTGTATCGGAACCGTACAGTTGCGTGTAAGGCTCCGGTTCAATGTGGAGCAAATTGTCGTGAAATAGCGTGCTCGAAACGGGACACACAGTCCACAAGGTGCCATATATCTCGCACCGGTACCTGATGCCCCGTTTCCACTGCGTCCGATGGACCACCGATGCATGTATAGGGTGCATTGGAAGTAGTAATAAGAGCCAACGCACACGCTGCGCTCGGTACGTTTTTCCTACACCATCGGTGGATAATTTGCCGATTGCCACGAACCTGGTAATTATGGTACAGGTGCGCCGACGGGTGTATACGTATCCGTGGGGAGTTGTTGCTAGCGGGAGTGCATGCAGTTTTCTCGCCCGACGATGGGGATTTCTCACGAATACTGGCCCAACGTCAAACGACAATACCCAGGCTCCGGTGGAGCGTGCTCTTTAATGTTTCAATTTTTTCCGATCCCGTCGAGCCCATCGAATTCCGTGATTCCGGTGAGACGGGCTGCAAGAGCTTTCAAACGGTTGCAATTCGGCGGAGTTAAACGACAGCAATGTGCAGCTGCAGCCTTATGCTTGCATCTCGAGTCGTGGAGCAATTACGTTTACTGTCTTGGCCAAGTGCTGAGGAAGCTGGCCGTTGTGGTCGAGTGCAAAGATGCGCACTCGGTTTGGGGTTGAAATACGAACCGAAAAAAACGAAATGAATGTCAAAGTTGATCGGTCTGTAATCAAATTAATTGCAACGTCCAGTTGATGGCTGGCTTGCGGGACCGGCTGTTGCGGTTGTCTTGCTATAGTTTGGTCGTTTTGCACTTTCGCTTCCACGCTAGTTGTGGGAAGTTTGTCTCAAAAAAAAAAGAAGCAGTTGTTAAGATGGTCGAAAGTAAAACGTCTCTCTGCGTGGTGACATTTTATTGGTACGAATCATTTATCGATTGTAAATCAAAATGGTTATGAGCAGCGGGACTGATCGCAACTGGCATCGTGTCGGAATGGTTGGAATTCGATAAGGTTTCAGATTGAATGCTAGGATATTTCAATAAATTAAAATTATTTTATTATGTCTTGTATCATCGAAACCAGGGTGAATGTATTCTTCTTAAAGAAGATAAATAAAGTAGTAATTTCGTTACATACAATCAAATATGCGATAATATAATTGAGCAGATATTGATTGTCTTCAGATAGGACCTAGGCACTCCCAAAGACAGTCGTCCAATCGATTTCAATTAAATGATTCTCACATTACACCATACACACACTGCCGAATGACCACAGGGCCAGTCGACACATATGCAAATTGATGAAATGAACACGTCTCCTATGTTGACCGTGACGCCACGCGGCTGTGCACGCGAGATGAACTTTGTTCCACTCCAATGCGCCGTTATATTATATGCGAACTTAATTAAGCTTCCGTATGCACATACAAATAACTGAATAAAAGTTCACGGTAGCATTGGTAGCCCTTTTCCCTGGACAGTGTGTGTGTGTAATTGAAAAGAGTGCGCCTGTCTGGCGCTCGGTTCAAGCCATCCATTAAGCGGGATCGCTGACAATTCGGTCGAAAAAAATCCAGTTGTGAAGTGCCCAACGAAGTGTAAATGATGGGCGAAGCTCTACGACATTTGACATGACACTGGGAAGCCACGTAATGATTGCAAATCTTGTCCGAAGCCTCTAATGTGCCCAACAGGTACTTTTAATGATATCCAAAACTGGACCCAATGTTAATGACATCTAGATCTCAGTAGCCGCTTGTTGATTGAATGCTTTATCTCCTGTGAGATGAGACGTGTTTTGTGGTTGCACAGTGAAATGTAATCGGCAAAGCATTCCGATGACGCAGAAGTTGGATGCATAGTGATATACGATGCCTGCATTTGTTACTGGAATTAAATGCTGTGGTGTTATAATTGTAATATATTTTTTTAAATTATTCACTAGCAACTCGTGAAAGTCTGTACGACTCGAGGATGGAAAGAGAGCTTCCACTTTCGACGTATCTCTTTTCAGCTGACGTCTGCTTGTCTGGAACGATTTCAATGAATCACGTTTCATCGTATTGAAATTCAAACCTACGCAAAAACAAACGAACTGACAGCTAACAACATTCCATGTAGGATCTACTTTTTGTGATAAAACAACAAACACTGATCCCACTGACATCTTCTGCCAAGAGAGACATGTTCCTGGAAATAAAAAGGCTGCGCATCTTCAAAAAAGAAGAAATAAAGAAAAAAACTTACTAGAAAGTGATGACGTTCTACTTCGGCATGCTTTCTAGTCTTGCCGGTTTGATGAAGAGAGAAAAGGGAAGGAGTACAAAACATCTTTCGTAGTTTTCATCAACAAACCGGAATGTATTCATTTTGCAGTCACCAGCGATAAGACACTTGCCCACACGATGATATTTCAGCAGTTGTCTTAGGTTGAGATGGACATTTTTCCAACACATATTTACTACATGAGCGTAAGCAGAAAGATGTGTGACGGTGTGGACGAGGCTTTACTAGAGGTCGACGATTTCACCGATCAAAGACTTGTTGGACAAATGAATTACAAGAAAACAAGTAACCCCCCTGGAGCAGTAATGGAAAGGTTGGATGATTTAACGTAACGTGGAGGAATAAAGGAGGGAAGTTCTCCTCCTAGAGATCGCAATCGCACTCGAATGGACGATGTTGTAATGGTATTGCCGTTTCTTTTTATTTTCATGCTTGCATTCAAAGAACTCCACGAAAAGTGGAAGGCCTGCGCTAGAAATGCCATATTTCGTTTGGATAAACCGGCGACTGTAAATGTCACGTGTTCGGTTGAAAAGATCGCTTGGATAGAAGGTAGAGAAGACTTTTCCGCGTAGTGATGCACCTGGGAAGGCGTTGGGTTAAGCGAATTCGTGACGTTCGATGCGGAACCGTGCCCCATGGGATGGGAGGATGCATGGGCAATTTATTTGACGAAGATGAGAACGCTTTTGCACTTACCAATCACGCTGCACTACGCTAACAAGTCGTAATTGGAACGACTGGAACGTGGGCTGGGGACGGTCTTCTACCTAAACGTGATTATGTTAAAAAATGTGAACTATGCAACATTCTGACAAATGTGATAGCGACGTTGGTTTGGAATTTAGATACATACTAATAATACACATACACATGTATAGTAAATAATGATGTATGTGAATCCGGCATGGTTTCAGATCCGGTCTTATCAATTACCTGCATAACAGCATAGTTTAGATTTATGCGTCATAGTAGCACCAATTTAAGGTGTGCATTTATCACATTCGCAAGAAAGTAATATAATATTTCCCAGCTGCATTCACTTTCTTCGATAACTTGTTTGAGATAGATTGTGTACGGTTTGTGCGGCAACATATAAAAAAAAATCGCTCACTATCTGCCATGCGGAATCTATTCCAATTAAATCGAACTTCAATCTCCAGATGCCACCGAAGAAAAAGCACTCCTTTCACCGTCACCGGCAGGCAATCCGTCTGGGTTGGGGAAGGGGATTTTTCCTATTTCTAGGAACTACTGCATCAGTAGCAATCCGACAATCCCCCGTAGGTTGTTGACTTACATACGACGATTGGCCAGACGATCCTGCGATAGGCGGTGACAAGTGGTGGATTGCTTTTAGCGAGCAATTGAAGCGGGTGAGAGGAGAAAAAAAAACAAGCATTAAGCGGCTCTCGTCCGCAGAAATCCATATCCCCAGCCTTGCAGGACACTTTCACAGTGGACGATTAGTTGGCACTGCCACAGCTTCAACCCACAGGTATTATTGAGTACCGCGGGCCGAGACGCCAACAGGATTCACTAGAGGGTGTATACTGTTGTGCGTAGTAGTTGTGGTCACATGCGATGGCCTAATACAGACGCTGGCGGCACAACACTTTTTTCCTCAGGTGCTACAATCACAGTAGTGTGCGATTATCTTGTTGTTTTCTTTTTTCGCTCAACTAACCTCTAATGAAAGAGAGTTTTGCGTCTTGTCTGTGTGCGGTCACTTCACTTTCCATTGCTCAATAAACATTGGCGAGGTAGGTGAGAAGGAAAATCGGTTTATCTTCCGTCAACCCGCTTACTGGCGGGTAATGGCGAAGAAAGATGTGAAACAGTCTCGTCGGTGGAGTGTGGTGTGCGTTTACAGGATGGGTTTTAATGAACGATGGGGAGCGGAGGATGTTTGCGTCGTTTCAATCGATCAACTAGCACTGATAACCAATCATTAATATTACACGGTCATGGTGTGGTGACAGTTTTTGAAGAAGCAGATCCTGTTTTGCGATCGATCTAATGATGTGCGGAGATAGCCGCCGGTAGCGTAAGTGAGTTTAAACACCGTGTGCAATTACGAGGAGATGGAATGCAATTAACATTCCGTTATGATAAAATGCATATTATACCTTTGAGCTACATATTCTACAATAAGCTTTTCTTCTTAAAGAGATTGATATAAAATTTATTTGACTTGTAGTAATGAAAGGTGTAATAATGACACTGTAATTATTCCTCTAAAATTCAATACAACGAATTAATCTGATCTGTCTCAACCCGGATTCAGATTGTTCGAATCAAATCCCTAGAGGGAACGACTTTTCCGATCATTACGCATTTGCAACATATGAACGCTAAAGCGATTTACTCTAATTTTTACTCTAGCGTTTTTTTTCCAACAGTAGCACATGATCGATATTGATTCGACATATTCATTATCGCTTGCGATTCTTTGCCTATACTTGATTTGATGTTCTAACCTGCCTAAATTGATTTGATGTTCTAACTTGGTAATAAAGAGATTTGCACTCGATGGGCACTTTTCATGTTGGTTTTTCTTTTAAACGAAAGCCTCGATTTATGTTATGTATTTTTAAATTTCTTTTCGTTTTTACCGTATCCAGTTGTAATGACTTAATATGCGACGTACACGAAGGAGAAAGTGTTTGATCCTAGATATACTTTTTATATACCAAAATTGTTACGCTGTTGTTGGTAGCTAATAATATTATTTCCCACAATTTTGAACCAATAGTAACGGAAGATTCATATCAGCAAATATTTGAGTGTGTTTGGAGGCACGCCTACAGTGTAGCACTCTCGCAAACTCGTTTGATTTAGATGATCATAATCGCGGTAATTGGCCGGTACAGTCCATCCAGATGAAGTGATAGAGCAATTGTGTTTCCTGCAGTTTTTGCTACTAGAAAAGCTTTGTATGCCAAAATGAAAGCATTTTATACCTTCCGTGTGCCAAGATAGTGCCATTGTGGAGGAAATCTCTTCCCGAATCATCCCACTGGCACGGATTTACTCAACCACTTCCTCTAACTTTGTCGTGCGAAGAGCATCTTCATTCAATTCTTCGAACATCTTCCACCGTGCACCCGTGGTTGACTCCAAACAGTGAAAGTGGCGAAAGCGTTTCCGAAAAATTGATTACCCACTTCGATTCCCAGCACCCAGTGACCGAAGGTACCATGACTGAAGACCAACAACATCATCATCCGAGGCGTGCTAGCTCACCACTCCACAATCCATGATGATTGACAGGCAACATCGGAAACATTTCAATCATTTCGGACACAGGGAGGGGAAGACTCCGACTCGATTAAAGGGCTCCCTATCGCTCGGTTTGCGCGTTTGCATCCGATTCTTGTTGTTTGACCCGTGGTCTTACTTTCGATTTCGACTCAGGGAAAGGTGTAGGGTGTGACCGCGTACGGAAGGCGATTTGAAGTGGTGGTATTTTCTGGTTTCCTGGATCGATGGCTGGATGATATGGCTTTCGCTACAAGTCTTTGGATGTTTGTTTGCATTGGAGCTTAATTAGATTAAAAAGATTTTTGAAACGCCGCACAAACACGATATTTTTTGGGATGCCGATGCTTTGCTCGCCAATCAGGCCGCAACACGGTGTGTCGTTTGAGATTGAGTAAATAATTGATTGTACGCCTAATGGGTTAATCTTGATCTTAATTTATTCCATCACGAACGTGTCGGGGATGGATGGATGGCTGGATGATAGCCAAACGGAACGTGTTCGCGTCCGTGACTGTAAGGAGCGGGTACTTGTCCCGCCATAACGAGAGGGAGAGAGAAAGAGAGAGATTGTGAACATTAAAACAACAGCTCACAGCCATTGCTGCACTGGATGGTCCATCTGGATGGCTCTGTTGTGAGTAGGATTAGTACAAATGCAATTTTATGGTAAGAAAAAGTAATAATGATAAGTTCCTGGTGGCATGTGATTGCACTTTTTGACTACTTTGTGGAACAGGAATGCATCTATCCATGAATAGATAACATGAAATGTTTGTCAAGAAATGAGATGATCGCCAGAAATTAAGTACATGAATTTGTTTTACTTTCTGGTTTTGGGTAATGACTTGTTTTTTTCTTTTTATTGTACATTTATCTAGTAATACGTTTTGGGCTGAAGAAATTTTATCGTTTCAATAAAAGAGTTTATTTGATTTGTTTTCAATAAAGCTCTTAGAAAAACGAATTAATCACATAAATTATAACATCATAAAAGTAAATTAAACATCTTTTGAGATATCACCGATAGAAGAACTGCAAACCAACAATTTACTAAATGACTCACAGTTAGGCATTAACACATCAAGCAAACATTCCTACTTAAACATACCCTTTCACAGTACAGAGATTAGCAACATTGTCCATCCAAGCTCAAAGCAGCGTACATAGTGTTCGGACGAGCTGAATGTGCTCCGTAACGTTTTATTTTCTTTCCTAGCCACAACAAGATTACTACTGCACATTGACAGCCATGGACTGGCTGTTAGTTCATGGCAGATTATCAATGTAACAAGGAAGAACCTTGAGAATTAATTTTAACCATCTTAAAGTAACAAAGTCATGGCATGAGAAAAAGAAAAAGTGCGATGAGATTTCTTTACTCTCTCATCGTGAAATGTGAAAAGGTTTGAGTATCGCTAACGAAGCGGCGGTAGTCGGTTTTTAACGATGGCATTAGGGCTGTTTGCTGCATCAAAACGTCCGACTTAGCTCCTTAATCCGAAGGTGATCAGTGTCTTAACCAACGGTGAAGGGCTTCTTAACAGCCATTGTTTGAAAGGCGCGATGGGTAGTAAAGGTGTTTATAACTGCGACTGAGATGCTCTAAATGAATTGTTTTTCGTTTGAATCGTATCGTATCGGAGTGAGCTTATTTTAATAGACCGGACTATTCGTGGATGAACGATTCGTAAGTTCTTCTGAGAAAGCATCCCTACTAAAATTGCTGTAAGCACACGGCGCGATCGCGCAAGATCTCGGAGAGAAAGTTCTCTTAATCGACACATTAAAGTCATTATTCTTCAAATAAAGAACGCTATCATTTGCACAGATCATTCGTTAAATTATAGCATTTTAGTTTTATTGCCTGCTCTTGAGCTTTTATGCTTCAATAACTCTCGTCTGGACCGGTGACAGGAGCTCACGAAGAACGCGTATACATCCCGATAAATTTATAAGTTTCTCCGTGACGCTTGTTCTCTTCTACCAATAGTCCATTTTTCGTGAGAAGTTCATCAACCCTCTCACCTCACCCTTTACCTGAAACCAATGCGTCTGGAAGGTGATGCCTGCCAGCGGATAAGTGACACTCGGCAACGGAACGGAACGGAACGGAACGGAACGGTTGTTCCTTTGGCTGGCGCGGAACCGGTCCGAGGGCAGATCGGCACAGTTTTCTCCCAACGCGCACAGAACGGGCTTTGTGTGTCCAGACCCGGTGCCGGTAAACATGTTAAGCCATTATGCATGCCGTTCATCGACGGATAGGTCATTTGCGATTGATACCATCACGGTGCGCACGGGGCACACAGGGCACCACCACACGGGACGCACGAGAATGGTTCGCGAATGGCTCATAATTATAGTGCTCGGGGTGAGCGGGTACGGCCGTGGCCCAACACCACACTCGCGGAGAGTCTTCTTTCGCGTCCACCGAGTGTTGTTTCGCAAACGAGGACAGGAAAATAAATTAAGAAATGCATATCTCCCGGTTCGAATCCGCGAACAAGGGGATGTGAAAGCATCGAAGCGCGAATATTCGAGGGCGAGGGCCCATTTCGTCCGAGTGAGGTGAACCAAGTGGTGGTACAAATTGAAATCAAAAGAGACGTGAAATTTGCCTGTACCGTTGTGCGCGGAAGGGAAGATCGGACACCGCTAAAACATGGGGGAAAGAATAAATAAAGCCCGGCATCGAACGTGCAGGAAAAGTGCACAAACAAACTCCTTCATAGTGTGCTCGAAAATCAAACAGTGCTTTGCGTATTGGGTACTGATTTTGAGCTTCGAAGGTTTTTTTTTGTACGCTTTGAAGCAAGCGGGACGAAGTCCAAGGAAAGCACGGAAGGTCCGCATCACCAGATCGCTTGAAATATCTCAGCTTAAACATGACGACGAAATTTGGAAAATAACACTTAAGCGAACCAAGCACTTCCCACTGCCAAGGAAGCAGCCATTGAAGTAAGCCAAATCTCTTACGCACGGTGAAGCATACTGACGATTCGGTTTTCTTCACCAATTTTGTCTTCGTTTTCTTCGTCTTTTAGTGTCGTTGTTTGTTGATTGTTTTTTCTCGATCCAAATTTTCAGTGTTGTGGAAATTGGTCAAACTCGAGGCCGATTGCCTTCGTTTGCACTAAGTGTATATGTTGGATTCGTTTTCTCTGAATATTTATTCTCTCTTAATATTTTTTTGTGTGTGAAGCATAAATGAAGCAGCAGATATTCGAACTTTTATCCTTCTTCGCTAGCGAAACGGATCAGCGTAGAATATGTGTCATAGGGTCAGCATGAGTCAGAGGAAAATCACGAAGCTTATTTGGTGCCTCAGATATCGTACGAGAAATGTAACAGAAAAATGTATTAAAATGCCTATCGGTTTTATTGTTATTGAATAATTTGATGAATGTTTTTTTTTATTGAAATTCGGTTGTTAGCGTTTGTATTTAAAAAGTTTTTTTACGGCAGCTTGGATTAATCAGCTTAAGCTATCAGACTGCAATATTTACCTTAAGTACTCCAGTGCTATCATTACTTTATTGTTCATCGTTTTCTCCACACAGTCCATCGTTCTTTTTTTTTTTATTTGCATACATTATTAGTCCGTCACTTAAATCATTAATGATACTATAATTTATAGAATACTAATATATTTTGAACCTCAACAAATATGTCGAGACTCTAAATTACCTATAAAAAAGTATTCGATTCGTTAAACCGTTAGTGCTAAACTTTGTTTTCCCGTTTAAAAAAAAACGGTTTACTAATCCATTTTGCAATCTTGCCACCAGTAGAAGAAAGTGGCAGCTGTGTACTTCACCACAGCAACAGTTATGACCAGGGTACTTCCCTGGAGTGTGTCGAAGTCTTGCCCACCTTCACCACGCACCACTAGAAAGATGTGCGTGTGAAAGTGGTTAATCTTTTTTTACTATTATTATTATACATATTCAATGTACATCCCATAACGTTCACATATTGAGGCACTTTCTTTACCGCTTACTAAAACACTTCTGCCTAGAGGGTGATCAAGCAACTTTGTCGGGATCGCTGCTGAACATTACGGAGCAAAAAGGTGATGCTACAACCATAACGACTAACCGTGCGTACTTTATCCCGGAAACAGTTATGGATAATGAAATGGTTTTCGGAGAGAGAAGGGATAGAGGAAAATGGCGAAATTTGCGCTATGCTATCTCAAGTGTGTTAACTTGAACATCGCTTAAACCATCGCTTTCAAGCCATAATATATTAAATATCTTTCACTTTCTTTATATAGCTTCTCATTGCTGACAATTGGTAGAGATAGTATTTTTTAAACGTGTCAATCTGTAACATCGACTCATGGGTGAATATAAGATTTATCGAATGATCTATAATTTATCGGTCGGTGGGTTTCCCTACGATTGATACTGAGGTTTCTTTTCACACACTGCTCAGTATGTTTTTACGATCCCTAATTACACGCATCAGCGCTCGGGCATCTGTTTGTGATTCAGATGGCATCAAACGTGCTCTAAATAGCTTCAAGGGTTGGTAACGAGGCGAAATCTCACGAGAAGCATCATCATTGACGGGATCTCTTAACATTGCGTTCATGCTGGTGCATGAATAATCATGCTTCGGTCATCGAAGCAGGCAACATTGAAAGTGTTTTTGCATGGTCGGTTTGTAAGAGTTGACACCGAGTTGCATCGAGCCATCGTTTGCAGTCGGGCGAGTTTATGGCATCAATTAAAATAAACACTTTTTTCTGCTGACTGTTGAGTTGTTTTCACTCTCCCTTTCATTGGTTGCTTTCGTGCATGTATTAAACGGCCCCTGTTTGTACCAATGTTGTGATTGAGGCAGAGAACATTGTCAAACTCTGCATTGAATGAATATTACAACTACCGAACAATGGTCAATTGTAAAATAGTTTAATGTTTGTTTAAATATTTAATTAATCTCAAGCTGACATTATATAAAATGTACGAACGAGGACTTATCAATCATCAACCGTTTGTTATCGACATCGTTCGTGATTGCGTGTGTCTCTCACGCTGGTCAATCGGGCACCTTCGCCGTACACTATCTTACACTCAGTTGACTTACGTATACCCTTGAACTAAATTACCATGTTACTCCACCGTACCACCGCCATTTTACCCACCACGCTGCATCCGTTCGGTAGCATTTCAAAGCACGATCTGGTCAGGTGCGAAATCGATTGGTTGAAAGTCGGATTGGAATTTTGCGCGTACGTCTTATGTGCTAAACGTACGAGCATGCAATAGATCAAAGTGCATCTAAGTTACCATTGGCCGTTCGTCCAGCGCGTCCAGCGAGCAACGAGATTTCCTACAGATCCATCAAATGAATCGAATCAACTTCCATTAACGTCCTGGAACGAACGGTGAACAGCGCGAATGACAAGTGCGCTCGAAGGCACCGTCGAACCGACGTTGTGGTATTATTTCCGTTTGAGCTAGCTCACGACTCCGTAGGCATCTCGAAGGGTAGATTAATGCGGCGAACGTATACGAGACGAGTCCGGAGAGGTAGGAGCACGGGAGATAATAGACCCCGGGAGGGAACAAATATCTTTCCGCCTTTGTCCGACATTTTGCAATCTGGCTGGTTGATTAATCGATAAAAGTCTAATGTAATATTTCTTTTGCTTTTCTCAGGTGAGTTTGTGCGCGGTTTTCGATTTGGAGCTACGTGCACGGCCAAACCTCAACCTTAGAGGCAACCTAGCGTGTGGATATCGAGGACTTAATCATACTGCGTTTATTCCCCGGAACATGGTCAGAACGTTTTATATGCGTGTGCGTGGTGTTCTTGTGGCGGGCCAGGTGATGATAATTTAATGAGTCTTTTTCTTGACGACCGGTACCCTAAGCCGTACGATTGACGAGTGGATCAACAAAGTGCACATGGATTGATTGAAGTGATGCTGGAGATTGTCCCTGAGTGCGGCAGGTTTAGCAATGTCGCTGGCTAATGAAGACGCTAGTATATTAAACGATCATAATTAATTTACGTCTTTCGTGCAATGCTAACGATCAGAATAAACCGTCTGTATGAGAAACGCGTAAGCAACACATTAGCTTCATGGATAAAGCAAATTTTTTATCGGCAAAGATAAAAAATCTCATGCCACAATGCAACTTTGAATGCATTTTCACGAGTAAATCAAGAATCTTTCATGTCGCAGACGTAACCAGAAAGTGTCAAATCACGGTGCAGCGAAGATCGTGTGTGTCCCAGGGACTTAACCGCTGCCAACGGCTGCGAGACTGACCGTATCAGCCAATATCATCTTTCGTGGTGGCGCTACGAATGCGCGATTCGCTTTACCATGCTTGAACGGTGCTCCCACGGAGTGAAGCCTTCACTTCCCCATGAGTGAAGGTGAACAAGAGGCAGGTGGTACGTTCACCTTTCTAGCTGATCCTATCAGCGCCGAGATGCAAATCTATGGCGCTGGTTCAGTCTCCCGAAGCCAATGGAATGTCTCCTCACACCCGTGGAGTTGTTCCGTTTGTTGAGTGCATTCGCGCTGGTACATTCAGCTCCTCACCGGTACACCGAAGAAATATTAGAATGCAGAAAATTCATCAGCATCCATCTTGACGTACTTTGTGCATACGGCCTTTTTTGCTGCATCCACGGTGAAGTGACGCTCTAACTTCCCCATTTTCATTCCTACCGCACCGCGGGACGGAACCCATTGGTTCCATTAAGTGTTCACGGAACGTGCGGCGCCCGGCGATCGGTCGTACGGAGAGTCCACCAGGCAGTCATCTTCGGATGCCGCGTGGCAGGTAGTTAATTAAAGGGAAATTTATATGCAAATTTTCAATATCTTTGCCAGCGCCTGAATGGGCACTATCTTGCGGTTGATATCGTCCGTGCTGATGGGTGTGCATGCTTCATCGGACCACAGCACCACTACACCATCTCCACCCGATCTTCACTCTCACACCGGGCAATTGACGCACAAATGGTGTGAATGGGCCCGTTAACCGAGTCGAATTAGAAACGTCAGGTTTATTTTTTCTTCTCGCTTCTCGGACCTGACCTGGGCCTATCTGTTGACTCCTCGCACCTCGCACCGACGGAGAAACAGTTGTTACTCTTTAAGATTTTTTAAACATTGGAAACGATGTGAGAGGGTTTGATGACGATCATCTCGGCTTATCTTATCTTATCTGGTTCGTTTTCGAGTGTAGCAAATAAAATCTTCCAACAACAGCATCATCGTTGTGATTTGGTCACTTGGATATGAATTTCAGTAAAAAAAATTTTGTGAAACATATTAATTAAATTTTTACTTTTTTAAACATACATTTTTCAATATGATGATGCCGAAGCATGTATTAAATCTTTTAAAGGTCAGTCTTTTTAATCTCCTCTATATCAAATAAATTACAACCTGTAATGCTTATGCGAATGTATGTTTTAAGTTACTCTTTAATTGATATAGTTTACAATCTCCACCAAACGACCTCCTGTCACCGAAATCCTGTCCAATACGATGTGCCAGTCCGCTCACTATCAGCACGCGAGGCGCAACGTGTTCACCTGCGCCAACTTTATGGGACTAATAAAACCAAATCGCAACCGCCACCGCGCCACGCGCGAAATTAACGCACCGGATTGCACATTATTGCCAGCAATTCCGCATATTCCGAAGAGGCCACGTGCGACAAGTAGCATTTCGGTGGGAAACGGTACCCATGGGTTTGATGGTAATCCAGTAACAGCGCACAGTCGATGTTCATCGAAAGATAAGTCGTGGCTATTAACTCGCGATTGCAATCGTGCCACATATCAAACCCGGTTAGGAAAATGTTGTTGCCTGCTTAATCTTGTCGTCTGTTTTAATCACCCGCCAGACCAGGATAGATAGTGGAGGTAATCAAAGCAAATGTGAAAAGAAATCAGTTGATGGTACAACGTCAACCCGGGCAACATGATCGGACATTTAATGTGGTGACACAATGTTTTACAATTTAATTTGCCTCTATGGCCACTCAGTGCCGCCGAACGATAACGACATGAGACAAGCGGTAAACCCTCGCTGGATAAAGATCACCCGAATTGGAAATGCTTTCGCACGGATCTCTGCCCCGAGCAGTTGCTGCATGTAAAAGCGTCAGATCAGAGTGATCAACATGTACGATAACGCCCGGACATCGGGCTTATCGAATCCGTTTCTATGATCAACAGTTAATTTCGTACCTTTTCACCGGGAACCAGGAAGAAATTGCTCTCCCTATACAATCCTGAACGGGTCTGGTTCGGTTCGAAAGATTTGCTGCATGTTTCCAGCGCGCGAATGGTGAATGGCGCATTCGAGACCTTAAATCATTGTGTCACGAAAAGGAAATTGATCCTAATTTTGCGATAGTTTCAGCACGGTGGTATTGTTGGGTCGAACCGAATGTGTCTCATTAAACTGGGTGTCGCACCGGGTGGCTAGAAAGAAAACAGAACCTTCACCCTTTCACGTACTTCTCTCATATTTTTACTGTTCCTGATATTGTATCGATGTTGCTATCGATCGTTCCACTGAGAGAAGCTTTTTTTCGCAAACTATTATTCGCAACGATCGAGCACGATCGCAGTGATCGTGAAGGGTGTTTCAGGTAAAACGCGAGGCAGTTAGCGACACTGTCGTGTCGTAATCAGGGACCAATAATCAACTAATTATCTACAGCAGGAGCAATACTATCCGGCAGCAGCAACAACAGCAGCAAGGGTCTGTTTTTATTAATCGTTTAATTGGAAAATTTTATGTTCGAGTCCGTCGGTGGGCTAAGCAATCGTAGGTTGAGTGAAGGGTTTAGGTTGCTTCGAAGGGTGTAAGGAAAGGAGGGAAACTTGGACTACCTGTGTTTCTATTAGTCGTGACAAGCCTTCACTTGTCTAGTAGAAATTTGAAGCAGTTGCTGTATTAGTACTCTTTTTACAGTTTTTCTATCCCAGCTGGGTTGATTGATGTTTTATTTTTTCACAATTAGCTGGTTTTATAGAACGGTAAATAAACAATCTAAGCTCTAATGAAGTGACAGCGGAGCCATAATTCAAATGAAAAGTTACCGGGCAATAAGAATAAATCTCAACCAGCAATATGCTGACAATGAACCACTGACCTGAATCGGTTTTGCTAACACTGACCACCGTAAATGCTACCTGTAAATGCAGTGCAAGTGCAGTGTTACTTGTGAATTGCCCATTAAACCTGCAAAACTACTGAACAAGCAGAATTACTGAGCTCACATTGCTTAGACGGCTCATGATGGTTTTGTGCACTTTTGCTTTAGGTGCACTTTTCAGCCCGGTCCATTAGGCAAGTTGAGTATTGTTGTTTGTTTTTTTTGTCGATTCCTCTTCCACTTTGGCTATAACTTATACGATAAATATTCGGTTAAATATCCACCGACTCGCTCAAAAGATCATGGCTGTATTCATCGTTTGGTAGCCTAACCGAATGGACAAATTTGTGTGAGTTATTCCTTCTGTTTGCGTACCATGTCAGAAAAACATTACATACATCTTGAAGCCTTTAAAATCCGTGCACTGTGCGTTCGCACACTCCCTCTGTGCATCGAAAGGGAAATCACTTTCGAATTTTATGTCATTTTATTTGTCTCCTTACTTCACGTTGCGTTCCGGTTTCACGTGTGCCCTCTCTTTCCATTAACAAGGTGCGCTCGGTTTTAAGTTGAACAGTTAAACATGGTGGGTCGCTCCTTCTCTTCGCGATTGTTGACAGATGGCAAATAGTAAAATTGAGTTATCGCTCAATAAATTTGTTTACGTGTGAACGCGCCATTCCTTCTGATACGCGACGAACTTGATCTGCGAGAGGGGAGCCAAAGCCGACACGGGAGCAATTTCTTTTTTCCTTTTCTCCATTCTGTCATAAATTTTATTTGAAATTTGCTTCCGCCGTATATATGTGTTTGGTAATATCCCACAGACTGTTTAAATATTTTTGAACATGTCATTGCCGATTGATTTCCACATGTAGATTCGGCGGACGCGGAAGAAAATAGTAGGGAAGTTTGGGAAACACTATTCTATTCAAATAAATGCACAGCATGTCTATTGTCCTAGGGAGTCAAAATCATTTCGCCGACGGTCTGTTCAATTACAACGATTATGACGTTGCCGTAGGTCGACAAGACCGTGCCGGTATTCTTGTTGTGGTGATATTTTCTTTCTTTCTAAACCATGCTCATGCGCTTGATTCGAACAAGAAGCAAAAAAAAACACACCCCGCACAAAACATTCCGGTTTTAATGTCTTCCTCCAGCAGACCGCTCCGTTTTTCCTCCACAAAGTTAAGTGGGCTTGTTGCGGTGATGGGCAGGAAGGTACCGTAGCACGACGAGCTTCTAAAGTGCGTCCAACACGGGTTTGTAGTTTCCTGCTCGGCACGGCTAGTGCAAATTCAATTTGCTTCCTCTGGCACCACGCCGAGACACACAGCCAGTAGGCGTATGCAACTTTTTTTTCTTGCTCTTTCTGAGACATGTTTTCTTTCCCCGTTCCTCTGGCTGGTTAACGGGGGTACTCATTTTATACATTCATGCCGTGCATCTCCTTGGCGCAGACCATGGCTTATTATGATACCGTCTCCTACGCTGCATCCCTTTCTAGCTCTACATGCCGAGGAAAATGTCCCCACACAGTGTATTTGGGGGAGACCCGAGGGTAAGGCAGCTTGAAAGACGCCGGGTCATTCCGGTACGAGCCGGTCTTTAATTTTTACTAGCTTCTTCCGCTCGCCTTTTCAAGCGTATGACGACGGCACCATGGTGTGATTTTAACCACAGGGATAGGGAGGTTTTTACGCTGCCGATCCGGTGTACACGCGCATCCGTGATTGCGTAGGCGCGGTTCGCGGCGAGAAATCGTTTCTGCTGTGAGGATGCTTTCGTGACAATTTTCTGCCCCGTTGCTTGTAGTTACTTTTGGACAGCACTTGCGCTGGATGGGTCAGAATGAGATGGCCTTCGGTTTGTGGACTTGGAAGTGAATTTCCGACACGATTGTAGAACTGCAACATGCAGAGATCAGTCAGCGATCATAAAGTGTTGATTAGTACGACAACTGACAACTGCGTTTGGTCCAGTATGTAGGGAATGGCAACGTGAAACAATGGTTAAATGTTATGGAATCTGTAGAAGATTTATTTTTCCACGTTGTCTTTATCATGATCTGTTTAGAGTACTAAAAGTTAACATATAGTTTAAATGTATAAGAATCCAATTAATTTCATTGAATATAATTTTGATAAAAATATATTATTTTT
>JXWZ01008039.1:0-27426 GCA_000956215.1 Anopheles farauti No. 4
AGGGCGCGCGTTGGTTTGCCGCTTGCCCACGCCGGTGAGATGACGTGAGAATGAAAAACTTGATGCAGAAGCGGTGAACAAACAGTTAGATAGCGGTGTTGGGATGGGTGCCCCATTAGAACTGGATGCAGCACAGTGGGTTAGTGCAGAAACATGCTAATGTTTTGACATGGTAAGTATAAATGGAAATTGAACGGTAGAAGTGCAGAATACACGCACCGCTTCAAACACTGCGATATGCGTTCGAACCCTGACAAAATGAAAAAGTGTGAGACATTTTATGGTCGCGTTTTTCGTAATCAGTGCTCTAATTTGTCCTCCAATAAAATCCTGCTTATCCCACTGTTGTCTTGCTGCATCATTGGTGGTGTGTGCCTTACCGTTACTCTCCCAGTTCGGCACGAATTTCATGACTAAAGCTTTTTCTGCAATAATCGGCCACGACGACGACGACGACGACGACGACGAATAACGCTCTGCAGGAAAGTGAAAAGGACGACGACGAGTCGCAAAGAAGGGGGAGGCATCGGGTCTTGCATCAGAGGGCAGGAGAAGCTGCTGGTAAAGCCATCACGGTGTGTTTGGTCTGGTGCAAAAGCGATTCTTGAAAGAAGGTGTTCATCTTCCGCTCGGAAATCGTGCCAATTCAATATTTATACCCCAGGTCGGCCGTGTGTATGATTTCTACATCGCGGCAAAACTTCCCTGTGTGTGTGTGTGTGGCAATAATAATGAACGAAAACTGTTTTTGCACACACTACGTGGGCGCATACGGTGATCGTTTGGATATTCGCGCCCGCCTGCCCGGTCGATTAGGTTCGCGCGCTCTATCGGCCGACGGTGCGTTAATGTTGGCGAATGCGGCCAGCTTATAACGAAAGCGATACAAAAGCGTTGGGAGCATGCAGGATGGGGAGGTATCCCGAACCCACCTACTCAACTGTTGCATCTGCATCCACTGCAAGTAGAGATGATCGATGCAATCGAGGCAAACCCTTTTACCGCCCGTGTGTGCGATACCTTTACGGCCCTTGCCTGGCTGCTTTGATGTTGTGCCACGTAAAAAGCAGACAACGGAAAGGTAATGCTGGAAGAAATTATCGATTGGCAGGAAGATACTGATGAATTCATTCACAAGAAGAACCCATTCAAAAAAGAGGTTTCTTTGCGAGTTTGTTGTTGATTTTGTGGCACAGTATTTAATATTTCCAAGCATTTGATGAATTATATAAAAAGCTCCATAACGCACTTCAAAGAGAATAGTAAAGCATCACCAAGACACACATCAACTCGTAGTACCTCACTTATGTGATTTTTTTTTACCGCCGTTCATATTGTCCGACTCTTCTCTCATAATGACCAAACTTCACTCATTTAATCCTTTTTCATCCTCTAGCGGCGAACTTTATTCCTTGCTCTACTTAACTTTAATTAAATTACCGCACCGATGTGTGCGAGCGATACAAGCCAAACTTTTCCGTGCGACACATCTGTCTGTGACAATAAAAAAAAGAATTAAAAAGCGGCAGTTTTCGTCGAAAGAATGCTAAAATTTCTTTCCATTTTCGCGCCGGAACTATAAGGATCAAAAAGCCATTTGATGCCTTCATTCGGTCTGTGGGCCACCGATGGTGCTTATCGGCCGAGACCGATCAGGGGACGATATTTCCGTACTGCTCGGAACCCTCATGGTTTGCTCTTACAGAGGTGATTAAGACAAGCGATGAAAACTTCTTACACGGCCGAGGGAAAACACGTCTTCAAAACTCTTCACTTTCTTTTGTTTTGATGGACAAGTTTTATAGACTTTCGGTTTCGGGAGTGAACTCGCGGATGGACGAATCTTACCGCTCAAGTCGGTGCGGATGGATTGAAGCCCACGGCAATCCCTCTTTCGGATTTCTTCTAATCTTTCCGACCAAATGGCTGTGTGGACCTGTTCGCGCACAGTTCAGAGGCCACCGGTGTGATAAGCGTCTGATGCAAATGCACGATAACCGTACGCGAAGCACCCCGGACCGTTTGCCCGCCGTCATGGTCATGCAATCGCGACAGTACTGTAGAACTGTGCACCCTTCCCTTGTGGATCATTAATCTTGAGCTAGTGCTAGAGCTAGAGTGAAAGGAATCTGGGCGAAGGTACGGTGCAATACTCCGGTGCCAAATAAGTTTGCTCAATATCCCGGCCATCACCGTGCGCGATGTGACCGTTTCTCGCGCGGGACCGATCCAGTGAGTCGTGGGTGAGTCGGTGGTGATTGCGAGTGGGCAGCTGCATAACGTGACGCCGTGGGATGTGACACCCCAGATGACACCCCCTCCTCCCTCATTTTCTGAAACGATCGGGGTCGCGTTCAGCAGCAGCATCCTGCTGAAGAAGACGTACCATATTGAATGGCAAATCCGTCCACAGGGGCTCAGAAGCTTCGTCTACGATGCGGTGGCTTTAATTGGGACCGCCACGTTTGCCCCCTCACCGGAAACCCTAGCCGCGAAGGTGATGGAAGCCAATTAATGGGAAGGGAACTGTGGGGCCGATACTGCGCGGGAGCTATCGCAATAATTGCTGTCCATGATCGATGATAGAACAGTGGAAATGTGACTGTGGAAATGGGTAGTCGAAGACGATCCCGTGACGAGTGGGATCCATTTTTTTTTGTTATTTTTGTTACATGATGTCGAGAGAAAAATAGGATAAAAGAATGGGCGATTGTTGACACTTTAGTCGATAGAAAGAAGGGTCTTATGGAAACAGAGCAAGGAAGAAATTACAAATAAAATAAATAGTTTTCATGATTTTGTGAGATTCACTGGTCATTTTATTAAAAAAAAAGAAAAATATCCTTATTCAAGTTTTTGATAATCTTTCAAAAACGAAATGTCACCCTGCTCCTTCACCTTCTAAACTATACAAACTGAGTCCCAATAATGGTAACCGGCAAATACAAAATCACCTTTTATCGACCAACTAATTGTCATTAGTGTACCGGAATGACGCTATTGCGCTTGCCAGTTTGCATTGTGCAGAAGCGTTTTCATTCCTACTTTCTGCCCTCCGGTGAAGGAAAAAGAACTCTCCCACGCCTCTGGAAAGTCCAAAGTCATGACCTTTCATTCAACAGCAGCAAATCCCGCGCTCGCCATCTCATTATGTCCAGTCCAATTAAGCGGCGGACGACCGGCACCGAACCGGCATGGTCGCACGAGCAGCGCCAAATCAACCTGAGCGGGGTCCGGGATTCAACTGGGAGCCGGCACTGGGAATCATTTCCAAAATCACGGATTAGCGACCGCGCTGTCGGCGGCGCGGTCTGGAAATTGTTTCATATTTTCCACCCACAAACCCACAAAGGATTCGTTGCTATATTTTGCCCCATTTCTAGCGCACCGGGTGCTACGTGGAAATGCTACCGCCATAGGGTTTTTACTTTTGTTTTCAAACAGTTTCGCACGAGAGTGGTGGTGCCATTTGCCGCCTGAACTGGTTTGCAGTTCCTCGTTCGGCTCGACGAGCTCGTGAGTGTAATTTCTGTATCCGAGCTCGAAAAGCCCGATGCTGACACATTGTTCGCGGCTTGTGTGCTTATCAAAAGTCAATATCTTTCTTAACTGTTGTTGCTGCTGCTGCTGCTGCTGTTGCTGCCGTCGGTAGACGGCACGGTTGCAGTCGCGAAATGAAAGCGAACAAACGACCGACTCTCCGACTGGGTGCATCTTAGTGCACGCTAGACGCTGCACTGCTTCGGAAGGCATTAGACTGCTGAAGGTGAAAAAATCGTGATGCCGTATGAAATTTAAGCTAATAATAAAAGTAAACACAAAATTCAATGCAGCCCCACGGACCGTCCCGCCGCCGTGGGAATTCTCTCACTTGCTGCCACAGAACCGGGTGGAAAAATACCACGAAAATGGAATCTTCCCCGGGGATGGTCCAGTCGTGGTGCCCTTTCGGCTGCAGCTGTCCGGTTTTGCTGGTGGTAATAATAAGCGCAGTCTTCTCAGCCAACCTGCCCTGAAAAACACACGCGAAAGTGGTGCCAGTTTTCGCGCGGGAAAAGTTCAACCCTTCATAGGCACACGGAGCAATAGATCTCAGCACGATCCCATTCGAAAAGAGTGGAGCGGTGGAGTGGAGTCTTCCTCCGCTGCAGGTGATTACATATGCAACTGCAGAACATCAGCTGTGGCTAATTTTATTTACCTTCCTGTGTCCGTGAGGCTGTAAGGTACCAAATGAGTTCGGCACGACAAGAAACGTGGCCTGAATGGAGAGGTTTTGTTTTTTGTTGTGCAGTAAAGTGCTTGAACCCAGTCATATGCTATGGTTGACTGATTATTGCGTTCAAAACGTGATACTCAGGAGAACGATTTTAGGAAAGAGAAAGAGAGAGAGAGAGAGAGAGTATCTGATTTGGAATACCTTCATCGCCAAAGGGGTTAACAGAGTTTTTGCTAACGACATAGTAAGTCACTTTCTCTCTAAACAGCTTTTCATTTTTGTATAATTTTTTATATTGTTATTGGGCATTTAACGGCAACGCTATAAATATTGTGTTTTTATTCCTTACTATTCTAACAGTTTCTTTTGACCCATAACACTAATATTAGTCTCTAGGTTTAACAATACAACCACGGGTGGGTTCGTCACGCACCGAGGAAAATGTACCAATAAATATGTCTCATATTCATTCTGCCCCCATCATTTACCATCAGATGATTATCGATTTCATGCGTTATTACACCTTTCACCTGAGCATTTGCTACTTCATTTTTCACTCTCGCGCGAACACGCACAATATTCAATTATAATTCCGCAAGCTTATGATTGGAAATTAATTTACAATTTAGTTAAGACACTACATGATCAAGTTGTTAACCTCATTGCGCGTGATTTATACCATCGTTGTGAATGTGTGGTGGATTATGATTTGAAGATTTAATAAGAAAACGGTGTGTTTGATGCTGGAGAGGGTTGTCTTTCGGTACACAGTAACTGTACGTTGATTATACCGTTGGTTCTAATTTTATCACATTTTGTTTCTCCACTGCTGCACTGACCAACTTCGACAACTTACAGCGTCAGTGAGGTATGTGTGTATGTGTATACGAAACCTATTGTGCACTGCTGAGAAGCGCCATTTCTTGCGACTGTTCTCGTAAAGATCAAAAGGCCAGCGTTCAAGTAGCGCTCGAGCGCCTCAAGGATTGGCGCTGCAAATTCATAAATTCCGTCCGCAAACGGTTCGGGAACAAAGTAGCAACCTAACCGCCGGTGAGTGCAACGTCCTCTTCCGGGGGCCCTTATGGTCCCCTATTCGGACCCGGGAGAGCATAATGCTCTGGATGCATTTTCAATAATCCCATGCCGGGTGGTTGCGGAAGGCTGGTGTCTGAATTATGGCAGATTTTTATCGCAAGTGTTAAATATTGCACACCTTCACAGCTGTTCGCCCGGGAAGCCCATCATTATCACATTAAATTTATAGTTCCCCACACCGCACACCCCCCCACTCGGGGTGCAGGTGAGCTAAACGCTCGCGTCAGTGGATCGCATCCAGCCCATAATTGACGCCCGGGTGGCTAGCTAGCGTACGCTAGCGAAAAACGTTCGCGCTCCTAGTGACTGCTCCAGAAGCGAGCTTCTTCTGGCGTTCGAGATGTTCGTTCCAGCAGGTCCGATCTGATCCGATCGCTCGAAATAGCGTGACCGCAACCGTTGGTAGCTGCTCCATCACGAGCGCGACGAGGGGTAACTCCGGTGCAGCGAGCTGCAGCGAAAGATAATCGAATTGATTGCACCGACCTCGGGGTCTCCCTTTTCGCCCCGCGCTTTTTGGGGTCGGTCAACGTGAGCCTGCTGGCTTGGGCGCACTTGAAGTCACTTAAACCAACCAGCCTGAAAGCAGCTCGGTTGCAGGGGGACACTACAGCCTCACTTCGTCATCATCATCGTCGTCGTTGGCAATGCGTGTCTTATGAAGCTGCTGATGTTGATGCTGATCGAACGATCCTTGGCGCATAAAGTGTTGGCTGCTTCTTGAGGGCTATCGAGCTGCCATTTGGTGCACTGGTACCAGTCGTTGTTATTATTATTGTTATTACCGATATAAGCTAACGGTTTCACTAATTTTAACGGTCGTGTAGCGTGCATCACCTTGAAGGATGAGCGTGATTTACCGGACTCGGGCATCTCGTTTTTGACCGCTCCGATACGCGTTCAATACTTCAGATACGCGTTCAGATTACAAAGCAGGAGCAGAAAGTTACACTTTTAACTACATCATACTTTTAAACCACATTACAATTTTATGTCTTCATACCACATGGAGCAAAATATACATAAAACTGATTGTCAGGAAGTTAAAAAATTGGGTGAATAATTAACGATTGAACTATCACTCTGTCAAATTAATATGACATGAACAGCTGTCGATGGTATCAGCGCTATGCATCAATCGCAGTAAAAGATGCATGTAAAAGCAAATCGCTGAACATGACGATGCATCCCGAAGAAACGGCTAGCTATGACAACTACAACAAAAAACCGACTTTATTAAGCGCAGTTTTTTTGCCGGCAATAATTTCGCATACACCCTCTCCGGTCGGTTTAGTTTCACAAAGCTCAATCATAAATGTGAAACAACCTATTGCGTGTTGTAAAACACACGGCGAAGCAAAACGAACACCCCGTCGCGGTTGGGAAGAAAGCAGGAAAGTGGTAATCATTGTTTGACGCGTGGCCTCGCCACGTATGTACATCCGTTCGGTCCACGCTTGGTCCATCCAACTTCATTCACTCGCAGCTCCACGTCCCAGCGGTGCGTTCTGCGGTTCTCTTTGCCGGGCAAAACAAAACGAAAGGTAAAGAAAGGAAGAAAAAAACTGGGCACAATTTGAACGCACAACAACAAAAAAAAGTGTGGGGATGGAAAAAAAAAGATCGAAAATAACATGTACGCATACATGAAAGGTAATAATAACAAGTTACCCATGGTGCGACCCCACCGAAGGGACCCCGCAACTTGTCAGGTCAGGCAAGCGCAGTGAGAGGCGCAGAAAAAATAGACGGTTTTATAGGAAATGACACAATGAAGTCAGATGTCCATTGTATGTAAAATAATGTGATTAAAGAGAGCTGGGGCAAGCGTGTGGAGACACGCGAGTCACACCGTACGGCTCCGGCTTTTGACATCAGCGACAGCGACGACGACGACGACGATCAGGGTGAAGATGATGAAGACGATGATCGCGACCAGAAATTGAAGGGAGTGGACCGACCAACCGACCGATCCTGCCCTCGGCCCGGGCCGAGATTTCGCTGCGGATGAACGAACGGCTCCAAGCCAATCCATATCGTACCACGTACCCCCGATCGAATGGTCCGGCTTCGGGTAAAAGGGAGAACATAATCGACTCTGGCGACCCAACCCAGCGCGTTCCCATTTACAGTGGGTGGCGGCAGCCAGCAAACCCACCACCAGGGTGGGGAAAACGTGCAGGAGGTCAGAGGGCACCGTGTGGAAACAAAGCGATCGGTTAGAACTTTCGTAGTAGAACTAAACGGGCGTAGGCGTTCAATGGGTACGATGGTTCCTCCCGCCCGTGGAGGCTTGGAGGCTGTGCGGATCGACCAGACCGAGAACAAGACATCGGAAGATCGTCATGTCCGTCTTGTGGCATCCCAAGATGAATGGGCACTTCACTTGACTTCAATGGGTGTGTTCGACGCCATTTGGATACATTGCGTCTTTTTTTTAACTTGGCTTATTGTACTTCCTCCTGCACAGTTTACTCAGCGATAGTTTCCGCCAAGATGTGGAATTTTCTTCCAGAAACTGATGTTCGGACTTCTCAAACTTCATGAATGAACCTTATGGAAGAAGAGTATTTGAGGTGTTGCATTTGTTGTGTAGAAAGCAGTTGTTGTTATGCTTATATCATATTGAGGTACGATCATTATCATCATCCTTCGCGTCCTGTTCGAAGCTTGAGAACATCGTCTTGCTCTACATTATTTTCAAAACAATGGTCAAAAAGCCGTTTATCAGTCCATCGATGTCACCGATCGGAAAAGCTTGTTGTTTGCAAACATTTGGTCCCACATTGGGTCCCGTATCAGCTTGGGAACGATCTGGCTGGAGTGGATCTCATGTTCGGCCTTTCTAACTTTCTTGCATGGTGGCATAAGCTTTCGCCGTGCATCCTCTCCAAGGAACAAAGAGTAATCACCGATCCATCATCGCCCCGTGCAGCCATCATCGACTCATCACTAAACTCATTGAACTTTCGGTCCACCGGTCTCGCCTACATCGGGTTCGGGACTGTTTCCGCCTTTCGTGAAACGGAGACTGCACATTCATTTACATGTTCTGCACTAAGGTACACCGTCGTTTGACAAGGCTCAGCCTTACGTTCCTATCGGCATGGTACGCAAGTCTGTGCGAGAGTGTTTGCGATGCAATAGGAAACAGGATTCCATTTTTTTTGTGTTCTCCCGACAATGCTTTGTCGAGTGCCACTTTTCTCTAGCTAATAAGCGTAATTTTCTCTTGCCTGTTGCCGCGATCGAGGACCCCGGCAGGACCTCTTCCAACTGATGCTTATCGATCTTCTGGTGCTTTTTTGTGTACATGAAGGCAGAATTGCACAAGGATCGCGTTGGTTTTCTCAGCAGGCACACACGGTGAGAAACCGGGATTGGCCAATTTCGGTGACAAAGAACACTTCTCTCCGATTTCACATCCATCCATGCGCTTCGGTCAGACGCGTAGGTAAAGCTCGGGTCACAATTATTTACTCCTTACATGGAACCTGGATACGGGAATCCCATCCACCTTCGCGCAGGGCACATGAGAAGAAAAGATCGTTTGTTTTCATAGGAGAGTGTCATTATGCCGACTAATAAGGATAACGTTAATAAGGATTATCCTTCTGCAGGGCTGAACTGTGCGATACGGTCAAAAAAGAACGTGAAAAAGGCGAGTGCTTGGAAACGGAATTGCGCAGGACCGTTCCAAACAACGACTGGCCGGTGGTTTATCTGACATAGGGACCATTTTTGTTGGTGACAATCACTCGCATCCATGCTGTTGGACGTTCGATTATGATTATGAACGAAAATGATTGAGCAGTTTGTGCAGTTTGGATTTGCTCCACTCCGAGATCGCATCATCAATCATACGAATGATTGTACCACCGACAACTGACCAGAGATTTGGACATACAAAAAAAAAGCGCAATTGTCGATCGCGCAACAAAAGCGTTCTCTCAATCGTTCGCACCAGCAAACTTCGGAGCTGAAAAGTGTCCGGCGACGATGACGTGGTGAAATTTCGTTCATTTCTCTTTAGGGCTACGGATTCATTTCGTCCTCCCAAACCGACTGGAACGAACAGAAATTAATGGGAAAAGCTGGCTCGCTCACCTTGCTCGAGTTCGTTTGGGAAATGGCCCATCGATCGATCGATCTCGGTTTTAATTCGCATCCTGAACCGAGTGCAAGCAGCCAGCTTTGGTCGGTTCGATGATGAGGTCCTTTTCGGTCCGATGGGATATTTTCGATCGCTGTGCGTGACTTGCAACATTTCGCTCCGTTGTGGATCGAATTTCACCTTCGTCTTTGCTTTGGTCCTGTCTAATCAAAACGGTCCAATAGTCATCAGCCAAGCGCGAAGGTCCGGTACGAACGGACGAGACGGGAAAACATTGCGAAAGGTTGGCCGGAATGATGGAACCGTCGGCGGTAGCGGTTGAGTGAAAATATTTATTCAACCGGATTCTTTCAACGCATTCGCTGGACCGCCGTGAGCTCGTCCTGAAATTTCATTAATCAAACGCCGAAAACTACCGCCAAAAGCCGCGCAAAGCTTCGTCTGCAAGCGCGTATCGCTTCCCGTCACGGTTCGAACGCTCGATCTCGGTGTGTTTGTATGTGTGTTGTTTATATACACCTGGGCAACTTGATCTCAAACTTTTCTGCTATTATTTCCTCTCCACCTCCCTTCTCCAAAGCACACATCAATCGGTGGACGCGTCCTGGAGAAAAAAAAATCGCTTTATCGGCTCACCAGTTCGGGTAAGCGATGGCTGCCGGTTGGTACGGCACCATGGCCTCAACATTTATGCTGCTGCAGTTTCGCTGTTGTGGCTTTTGTGTTCACCCGAACAAATCGTTTCCACCCGGCGTGCTGGACTCGCGGGCAGACGATAATGAGTTATTACTGCTAAATTGAACACTTTGGTGGTTTCTGGTCGTCCCGAGGCTGTGGTGTCCGGATTACCATAATCTGCACACCGGCCGCGACCGATGGTGAAAGAATCGATGCTGCCGGTTCGCTGTTGAAAGGAAACGATGCCGGCAAGCGTACAACCAAGAACGGTGACGCTGAACGGGAGAAATGGCAAATAAATCAACCAAACTATAAACTATCGATCTTATGGCCGGTGGCAGTTTTGTGGCTGGCAGTCTTCCGTTCGACCACCGACCGACTGACCGCGATGTGTAGTAATAGATTTACAGCGTGCCACAGCCGTACGGTGAGAGGACTCATAAAAAAGCGTTATAAAACCATAGCGAAGTGTTTTGAATATGATTGAGATAAACAGCAGTGCCCATCGGGGGAAAAAGGTAGTATGAAATAATTGAAAGCCTAATAATCTGGCTTTCAATTTTTAATGTGTTTTACTCTTTTGCAGCTAGTTAGTTTTATAGATGACATTGTTAACAACTAATTGAACAGATTGATTATCAATTTGATAAAGAAATACTTAATGGCTTGGTAAAGCAAAAAAAAAACAAGTAATAGAGATATGAACAACACAACCACAAAACTTATTCTTGTATTTGTTCAGTTATCATTTTTCTGTATGGCTTCTCCTGCTGTAAAGGAAAATTATTCGTAATTTATAGATAACATCTCGCTCCCTTCGCTCCATCACTATCGACGACGACCATCAAACTTCCAGCTACCAGCTGTGTCGTCTTCAATAGAACAACGAAGTAATCACTGGACAAGATTGCATTTATTTATTCAATTTGCCAGGTTCTGCAAAAAAAAAACGGCTGTTCGGAACTTTCAGCCAGGATGCCGTGAAAGTGTCATTTTTATAGAGTCCATAACATCACGCAACAGAACCGTTTGAACAATTATCTAACACCATCCGATCTAGACGTTTCCTGTCAAAACTGCCTGACCAGAATTCGAGCCCAAGGTGTCGAATAACGTAGATCAATCATACAGCTTTCGGAGCCGATCGAACCAGTCGGCAACTGCACCCAGCCAGCTTACCACGCGTTCGATCGTTTTGTTTGAAAAGGACGGGATGGAGCGACATCGAGAACATGAATATCATCCATGCCCTGTGCCTGAGGTGAGACCGGAGTGACTGCTAAACGAGCGTGAACAACAAAAAAAAACCTCACACCGTGTCGCAGTTGTGTCACTAAGGCAGGACGGAATGCGGGACGGTTCTCGAAATGAAAAATCACAACCTTTACGACATACCGTTGCAAATTCCGGCCCCGGCAGCACATTGCCTTTCACCCGGCAAAAGGTGCGCATATGCGTGCCTATCGCCGTCTGGGCTGCATTTGAATTCATCAACGACGCACGATTGCACCGGTTGCGGAGAACAGCGTCAAAATGTTGCACATTCTATCCCCGTGTGTGTCCAAGATTGCTCCCGAGCCCGTACATCAGCTGTGTCGTGCGAAGATGCGCCGTCAGACCCAAGCGGCGACCTTTCGCTGTGGAGATCAAAGCGTGAGCGTGGAGAGGCACGGGAATCGGGCACGTAACGTAAAATCGCGTGGCCGGACGGCACGATCCCCAGTTTCGTTCACGCTTTCCGATCAACGTCAATTTGTACTCGCGAAAGTTAGCTTCTGCTCAGGGGACATCGCAGCGCCGCGTGCCGGGAAAGATGACGTTCGCGATGACACGTTGGAGGCGCTCGTGCAACGACGCCAACGACGACGTTTGATGATGTAACCGATTTGCGAAGTGCTGTAGGTCGCCGGGTGTTGCCGGGACAGAATCTTGCGTCGAAGGGCCTCCTGGACGTGGTCGGCGCACAGGAAGAGGAATCGGAATGACCCTCCTTGACACTGACTCGTACCGATACCATGCATGCGATAGAAAGGGTATCTGGCTCGAGGGGTTGCACCTTGCACTGATTGCCATTTCTACATTTGGGCTTGGGCTTGATTTCGTACCTCACGAAAACATCCATTCGACACTCGCCGGTCACGTACCAGGAAAAGGGCATAGTGCCATCGCGGCCTTTCTAATTCGCAGAAGGTGACATCGGTTATCAGCCCAATTCGGCTACAAGCAACAAGGCTCACATGATCCGAAAGACAAGAAACAGATGCACAGGATGCATCTTCGGAAATTGAAATCGAACAGGTAAACCGAAAGTACAATGTCATAACTATTTGTATTGCGATATCCGTGCACTTTTGTGGACGAATCGAATTGAACAAATGTCGCGAGAGGCTTGTTTGGAATGTCGTGCTTGTCGTCCCGGCTCACCTCACCGCGGCTGCACACGGACTGCGTCGGGGTATCCCCAAGCTCAGTCAACGGCAGCAGCCGCTTCAGCAAAGTCAAAGGGAAAAGGTCATCCTAGAAGGGCGACGCTGAGGTAATTTCAGGCATCAGTACACAGTTGAGGTTTTGTCTTCTTTGTGGTTCGCTCAATTATCCGCGGTACTTAGTCCCCGTCGGGGTCGGGGTTGCAGCGCAGGGGTAATATGAACTATATTTGATTCGGCGTTCAGCCTAGAAACGTTGGCGAGTACTCCGCTTAATGTCCGCTAAATCTCGCAACGGCAGGTACAAAACATCATCATGCTCATCCGATGCGAATGGACGGCATGAAGGGGGGCCGGTAGCGCACCGGAACGTGATCGCGTATTGTCATCATAATTATGTCCGTCACCGCAAAAGAAAATCTGCTCCGGTTTCGTGTCCTCCGCCCTCGCCCTACTTTCTTTTGCCTAGCCCGTATGGTGGCGCTTGTTCGCGCTTCAGATAAAACCACTCGCTACGAACGGCTGGATTAGAGAACGAGAAAAACGGAAAAACGGAAACGACAACCCTTATGTCCACGAAGAAAAACGCGTCCAAGACACACCCTGGAACCCTCTGGACCAGGCGATTCCGATGACAATCGGTCGATGCGTGTCGCTAAAGCGCGCGCACACGCCGGCTGTGCGCTATGGTCGGGCACACTTAGCGTGACCACAAACCCGGAACCATCCCCGGTCCAATTAAGTTGGAGGAGTTGGAAACGGACGCGACGCTAAGACGCTAAATCGATGTCTGAAGAGGTGTTGGAGGGTCCAGCAGACCCAGGGAGGAGTGGGGACAGACTGCAGTGTTTAAGAATTGTTCAGCTGGACAGTGGATCATCGTATCGAATGCAACGCACTTGGAGAAATAAAAAATCAAAAGTCATCTAAGTAGCCGTGAAATTTTTCACCGAAAATTCAGATTTGTCATCCATGCTATTGTGAAAGAACTGCCGCATGCAATGAAGGTAACTTAAAACAACAGTTAGCATAAACGCTTTCCTCCTGCTCACTGCTCTTGATTCTGGCCATCTTTATCCGCGACTACGCCGGCACGCAGCCGCTTCATGGCCTATAGTGCCGTTGCTTTTCCTGCTGGTGGTTGCTTTGGGAAATTAAGTGGAAAATAACCGCACGACAACTGTCGACGACGGTACGGCTGCACGCGAAACCATCGCGATCCCGGGAGTGCTTTTGCAGCTAGCTGGGCCGAGGTCAGTCAGGTGCGAACAGTGTGCTGGTGCTGGTTGAGATGTCGCCGGCCGCGATGAGGATCTATGTGCCGTCAGGCGTTACGCGGCAGAAGCCAAACAAAACGCCGGCGAAAGAAATAATGGAATGTCATATCGCGCCGGGCGAGGGTATGCAAGTGTGCGCTCGCGCGTGCTCTCACGGCGCATTCAAAAACACCTTGACGACAAGGCAAAAGGCGAGCAATTCAATCGTTGTAATTACCGATGATTGGGGTTGCCGCAACTATCCTCCCCAGACGTCTTCGTAGATGGAAGTCTCCCCAGGTGGCGATTGCCCATCGAGATGCCGTTGGTTTTAAGCTATTTGTAGTATTTGTGTAGCTCTCTTCGTGCCGCTTATCTTGTCGCACTTTTCCAACGCTACTAGACGGCGTTGCTGACAGCTCGATGATAGCTAGTTGGCAGTGGATGATCCAGAAGGCACCGAAAAACAAACATTGTCAGGCTCGCAAACGAACGCATTAAGCTCGCCGTCGCACCGAAACAACCCGAACTAATCGCACCTCATTTCTGGACGAGCAGATTTCGAGGCGTCGTAAAGGAAAGCTGAGATTTTTAAATTTGGGGTAAGTTTTTGGGAGCCTCTATGCACCGATTTTCCGGTCAATTTCCCGGCGGCACCTTAGACATGGGGCGACCGGTTTGCGTACAGTTACCGCTAGCCATGGAAGGCTGTGGAGAAGGTGCTCTATGGAACCGTAGTCACCGTCAACATCATCATCATCATCATCAGCTTCAGCTTCAGTAGAGGCAGTGGAGCTCGCGCATCTTGGCGTGTCGGTGAGTCATTGTCCCCGGTGCCTGCAGCCCACGGGACTGACAAACGGCTTTTAATTGACCACGCAAATTGTAGGCAGTTTGGTGTGGCGGGTAATGATCTATCACGGTGTCGCTGCGGTAGTGGAACATCGGTACCATACGGTGGCCGCACGGTGGCGGTCGTGCGTTGGACTAGCCCAAACTCCTCTTCACTACAGGCTTGGCCCGAGGCGAGTGGCAGCCCTGTTGACAGCATTCAGCGAGGCGTACTCCATCGAGATGGGGAAACAGAATCTGCACGGGACCATCAATAATAACCTTTTCCGTTCTGCTCTGAACGGTAAATATCAAAAGATCAGATCGGGAATCGGGCTCAAGGGTCCGTCGGACGCCGGGCAAGGTGGTGGGTTTCCGCGTCGCGAATAGTTCTTCTTCTTCTGCGTTGTGTACGCGTGTTCATCCTCCCGCGCAATCGATCTCGCAGGCGAAATTCAGTCGAACGCCCGCCGAGTCTAGTTTTAACCGAGAGCATCATCATCGTTGCAATGTCTGGCTCGTTCGGTGGAGCATCTGCAGCATCGCCAATTCGACGGCTGATCACGACGCCGATCATCAGCCCTCAATTCTGTCGTCGCAATAAACACATTCCCTTCAGTGTGGCGACACTTTCCCGCTCTACGAAAGCTATCGTTGGCGAATGAAGCCATTCTGAAAAGGTTTATCGAGTATCTTTTGTGCTTTACTTCTAGCTTTTTTGTCCTAATTTTGGGCTCTTTATTGTACTTTTGAATCGAGAAAACTTTACTCACTTGAGGAAATTATTTGCAAATTGTTTCGTAAAGTATTTAGCACACGTTGAGCTACGATTTCGTCTGCTTGGTTCATCTAATCGCTGTGCAGAGATCATCAACGATGAACGCGATGATAAATGGTGTCTCGACGGGAACGACGGTTTATTTATCCAAATTGCAACAGTATCGATTAATATTGTGTGCCTACCATTTTGTCTCACGGCAGGCAGGCATTCCAATGGCGCAAGCAAACAAACGACAGGAGTCATAAACGTTTCGATTGCAGTCGAACTTATGAAAGGAATATCTGCGATTGCTTAATTTGCTTCCGTAAATAGGCAACAGGAGGATAGTTGGCAGCAAAAAGCTATCTCTGTTTCATTTTTGCAATCAATCTTCCTATGTGGGAAATAATGGAGAGGTTATGTTTTGGTTTTAAGGGTTAATAAAATACGTAAAATCTTACAGCAACAGTTGAAATCGCTACAAAACTGTCATTTGGGATCATTTGGGACAGCATATTTCAAAATGTTAAGATTTAAAAAGCTTAGAGCCACCTACTACAACAAGTCCCCTTCATTGAAGTCGTTATGTTCATTCAAGACTTGTCCCTACGACATCAGCATATTTCATTCACTAAAGATAAACTTCTTCCCCCATGGAAAGCAAACCGAAGCGGTCTAGTTTGAAAATGTGTTCGATATAGGAACCTCACCATCCGGACCTGCGATGTTTATGTGAAAACAAAATCTCAGCGAAATCTCTTCGGCCTCGATTTCAGTGCCCGGTCGCGTTTGTGCCGATTAATTTACGCCATCGTCATAAATTTCTAAATAATAACGATCATCAACCCGATCATGATCGTACTTTGGAGAGCGTGCGCGTCTCCATCCGCCCGGTCGCCCGGACGGTCGGTCCCACAGCGCTAAATGATCATTACCGGAACGGGACGCCGTTTGGGTTCGTTCGTCGTCTGTTGGTTAAGTGAATCTTGCTCCTCTTGGCGGGCGCTTCGATGCGATGTAGTATTTGGATGTGCTCACATGCACACACCCTACCTCAATCGAGCATCTTGGGATCTGTGTGTTTTTTTTCTCCCTTCGTTTCTTTTCCTTTTTCCTGAAAACTCCGTTTGTGGAATTTTTTTCTTTCTCCGTTAGTGAAGTGGTGCGATCGCGCTCACGAGTGTGTTGGTGGTAATGATTATTGCTAATGTATATCCGTCGGCCCGTAGGAAAGGCAACCCCACCCCACAAGCACACACACACACTCACGCTCATTGCGAAAGGAATCAAGGGAGAATCCCTCCGCATGTTTGTTAGCCATATATCACTTGCTGCTGCTGCGGAGATCGTCTCGCGCGTCAAATGTACCGCACTGCATCACGGATGCATACGCCGTCGTGTTGTTTGCACCCTTCTTACATGTTTTTTTTTGCTGGTACATCCGACAATAATAATCTTACAATGCAATTGCGCGTGGCATCAAAATTTTTAGAAGGAAATCCAGCCATACAGATCCCACTGTCGCGACGTTAACTGGTCTCGGACCCCTAACTGAGTCAGGTTTGCTTTGCAGGCCGAGAGTAGAACCGTTGGAGATGGGTTGCGCAAAAAAGAAATGAAAACCACGGCACATACAACCACGCAACTCATTACAGAACAGACCTCGAATTTCCTCCCCCGGAGTCCAACGGCGGTGGTCTTTGACTGCGAGTGTTTGCGATGTGTGTATTTAGCGTAAGAAGAGGTCTAGACGCGTTATGGCAGATATATGTTTATCCCATCATAATATTTATTTTCATCGTCGTAGGGTTAGTTAAATGTGTTTATAAATTCATCGACCGATTGTTATTTATAATTTTGTTTTTGTTGTTGGATGTTATCAAACTTGTTTTACTTATGTTCGTTGTTATTTATTTATATTTTTTTACTTTATTTTTATTTTCATCATAATTATCCGATATAAATATCTTTCATACTTCCAAAAATTTTGAGATTGAGACAGAAGTGAGAAAAAAAGAGAAATAACGAGAAAAAGAGAGAGAATCAGATACCTAAAGTGTAATTAAAGCATTAATGAAAAAAATGCATTCATTTTATTTATTTTTTTTGAATTTCCTTGATGCACTTTTACGGATTTATTTCTAATACTTTGTTGAATTTGATAGTTGTAATTTTGTAAAAAAAAAAACTAGTCCTCAACTACAAACTTTTCCAAGCGCACCGGTAGTAATTTTCCAAGAACGAAGCATAATGTTTTGTCTCATTCTGCCTTCTATTTTTCAGCATTTGGCTTTCGAGCAAAAGTGCCCAATTCACTTGCGAAGACCAAATGATGCACCGGCATGTACCATATCCGGTGGCCTAAGCACATATACTCGTACACGCACACACAAAAGCATGTCCGAGAGAAAAGAAAAGACCCCCATTCTAAGAGCGAGGGTAACGGTGCATCATTTAATCATGAGACGATATGGACCGAATGTGGACATCATTCAAAGTTAATGTGCCTGCACGTTGACATCGGCCGTATGTTCCTGCCAACCGGGCATGCCTATGCCGAACTTCCTTGGCACGCAGGACGAAGGATTAGTGTGGGGGAGAGCAAAAGGATAGGAAACGAACGGAGCGTCCGTTTCTCGTTGTTTTCCATCCGCTTCCACTTCCCGGAGGACAACGCACTTGCACACTGTCCACGCCGTGAGGGTGAGCATGTTTGAGTGAGTGCATCGATGCACTTATGCACCGGTGCGTTACTGGTGCATTTCTTGTGGCTTCTTCTTGCAAAGGGGATATAAAAATATCTCCACGCTCCAAACGGCACGGCAGTGCACGGGCACGATGGAATGGAACGGGGTTTTTCTTTCGTGTTTTCCTTCTTTTTACACTCACACACGAAGACACCGGTGTCACTAGGACGACGAGGAGGAGTAGGGGGTAAGGTAAAGCGTTTGGCCCCCGTTGGCCTCCGGCATGGGACGGGAGATGTATATGTGTGTGTGTGTGTGGTGGTTTTGTTGATTTTCCCATTCGGTTGTTACCATTTTTAAACCAGAACGAAGCTTGGTCCACGCTGCCACATCCGACGCACACTACCATACCGTAGCACGTTGTCATCGAAAAACAAAACAAATGCATCGAACGATGTGAAGAACGCACTGCATGTGCACCGGTGGTGGGAGTGGTGGGAGCAAAAGTGAGGCAAAAACAAAACAAAAAACCAACCCCTCCTAAGGACAGTATGGGATGCAATGCAGTTGCAGTTGCAGGAAAACTGCAGCTCACAACACGGTCGATGCTACCGCTGACGGATGCCTGGGTGACTTTCAGCATCCAGTCCACCCAAATCGTACCAAATCGTGTCCTGCTGCCTTCACGCCGGATGGACACAGCGCAGATACGGGAAGCGTACGGAACCATACGGAGTGCACATGTGCGTTTCATCGCTTCACCGGTCGCGGGTGCGAGGCGCAGCTCACAGTCAGCCATTCCCAGGCCGGACCTAGCGGAAGCCGGTGACGATCCCGAGCGTCGAGCGATTTTCCTCACGCCGTCCGTCCGTTCGGCGGCTATTTCAGGGCGAGTTTCGTTGCGTCTCGAGACAGTTTTCGCTGCCCGTCTTGGCGTGAAATCGGAAACCATCGCTTCCCGTTGTCCTTTTTTCTTTTCACGCACACGGAATTCGATTTCATTTGTGTCTATTCTTGTGACGGTGTGAATCACGCGTGCTTCCATCGTTTCGTGACCGCATCGTGACGGGGAGGCGTGTGGGAAAATGGAACTAATAGATGGTTCGATTTGGCATTGCTGTTCATAATCGACTGTGATTGCTGTTCACAGTTTGGATTTAAATTTACACTGCATTCTTTTGAACTAAATTCAACGCAGCAAAGTGTTGATTAACAGGTTATTTCGGTATAAAAAAAAGATTTATTTAAAAATAACCATTGTTCACAAATCAATCAATGTTAATTCAGCATTGGTTTGAGATGTTATTTTAAATTTTCCTTCCACTATCCTTAAGCGGTTCTTCGTCTGCTAAATGCGGCCATAAAAAAAACTTGAAAAACGTCATAAGTTTTGTCCCATAACGCAACGCTACGTAACGTACCCCGGCACAAAATGGAAGCGAAAAAACAACGCATCATAAATGTCACTTTCAGGAAAATTGCATAAATTATAATGCACAAACCGCGTGTGACACAAGGCCGACGACCGGTCGGTCGTACGTCTTTTGCACTTTTGATGCAATCTGGAGCTCTACCGAGCTGCAATTTGTTCGGCCCCGTAAGGCTTTGTAGTAGCAGCGGGGCCGCAGTGTTCTTAAGAACAGAACCGCGAATGATTGCGTTACTTACAGGTCTCCAACAGCGGTGTAGGAAAGCAAAAAAAAAAAAACGTTGCAAATAAAATGAAACGCAACCGAAAAAAGCAGGGACTCTCGATGGCTTTATTATTTGATTCGCCTGGCGTGCGTGCGCGTGCACAATCCGTACCTAGGCCGCGTTGCATCTGGCCGCTCGACTGACGCGATCGATGGAGTAAAATTGGCCGGCGACTTCAGACGCCCGACTCAGTGCCGGTGCCGCGGATAAATCACTTCAAAGTCGTCGGATGTGTTGCTGCGTTGTGTGTGTGTGTGTGCATGGAGCCGTTGAAATCTTAGCGGGCTGTTTATGGTGCCGCACATGTCGAACCCTCCGTCGGAGGATCGAAGCAAAAAGGGGTCCTACTTCTGCGACCCGAACCCGACAATTAACCGAAAAAAACCAAAGCTCGATCGGCTGCACAACCGAGTGCCGCGAACCGGGTGCGACTGGGGTGTCCAATTTGTGGATGCCGCGATCGCTCTAAATTTAGGACCCTTTTTCGGTACGGCGTTCTAGTTCTACCACTTCCACTTCGAAATGTCCCACGGACGCACCCTACGCACGCCGGTACACGGTGCAGCTGAATGGTTGTGTATTTTTTTTCTTCTTTTTCCTCTTCTTTTCTTGCTGGTCGCTTCTGTACCCATCTTCAAGGTCCTCGGGACAGACCTCAAAGTCGACGACGGCGTCGCCGTACGAAATGCACGCACTCACGCACGCATGTATGGCCCAAAAATAGAGCCAAATCCATAATTTTCAGTGCAAGGGCAATGCGTAACGATACCGATGCACGCATGTATCGGTGCGGTTCGGTTCTCGTGAACATTGCCGCTTATCTAGGTCCCCAGCAAGCAAGCAGGCAGACATTAAAGACAGGCGAGAAACCTAGCCAACACAGCGGCCAGTGTAATTTAGATGCGTGGAAAACGTCGAATCCAGTGTCTTAGGCCAGGTTTCTAGGGTGGTTTTTCTTTTATCGCTGGGGTGTTGTCATGGTAACGGAGTGTTTTCGGGTGCGAAGATGTTTTACAGCTACAACATTATTGTTTAAATTGCTATAAAATTGTTCAGTAGATTTTTTTTAAAGAAACGTGGAAATATTATTGACAAGCTATATTTTTGGATATTTTTGCTTTGCGTAATCTGAATACAATTATTGTTAGTAGAATAAATTTAAACTATATTTGAATAATGCTCTCAAGAAAAATTTCCTAGAAAACCATTTGATTTTGTAGAAATTCGAAGCAACTTCACCATCAACTTGCAACCCATCTTCACGCAGCCGATAGAATGTTTTGGTTTTGGTATGGTTTTTTCTTTCCGCGCGGCCCATCATAATTCCCCGTCCCGGCGTCCAACGCAGCTGAGCACCGGTTGCACCGTGGCCCGAGTTGACAAACGGCGGCGTGTTAATTGACAACGGATGAAGACTCCTAAAAGCATTTCAAGTGATCCGGCATCCGTGATTATGACGGTTCGTTTCCTTCCCAGCTGGGGAGTTCTGAAGTTCGCGGGCGATGCGGGATACCGGACCGGACCGAAAACAAAGGGAGGAAAACCCCCTTTGGAAAATGCACCAGGAAAAAAAAAACGATCACTACACCGATCGCACCATATGCATCGCGTAAGCATACCATCGTCGCATTCTGACGACAGGCGAAGGACAAAAACCGACCGCATCTTCTCCCTTCGCGACGCACAGGACCCACTATAGTGCACTTCGGGTGCAACCGTGCAGCGACGCAACGGTTCTAAAAGCGACGAGAGAAAAAAAAAACCTTGGTGACCGCTTGAATAATGGGAAACACATGTTGGGCTGTATGCCCAAGCCCGGGGCGATAAATTATCTTCGGATCAACCACACAACCAGCGCGTCCATCCGTTTCAGAAGGCAACCGCGAGACAAGACACCGAACGCATTTCTTCCTTGTGGTCTGCGGTCTGGACGTGCTGTATATGGGGTTTTTCGTCGCATCGAGGAAAACTCGACACCGCACCGCACCGGTCCGGGATTTTTCGACGATGCTTGAGATTTACCAGACTGACTACATGTGTGGATGCATGCCTGTGTATGTATGCGAGAGTGCGGCATCGTACAACCGGGAGTTGACATTGAATTCTTCGTTTTTGGGCTAATTTGAAGACGAACTAAACGAGCAGAGAACGAAAAATTAAGCTGCTTGTTTTTTTTCCCCAGCCAGATTGGATTTGGAATCTCGATCTCTGAAACGATATAATATGCAGAGTGGCTAGTAGATCGCGGGACGATGATGCAGCAGGAGCAGGCGATGGATTTGGAGTGTGCGTGTGTTGTGACCGACACTAAGGCCACATGTGGTCCATGTGTGTCGCGTCTGGACGGAACATTCCTGGTCTGTCGGCTTGATTTGTAGCATTAAAACCAAACTTTTCTTACATTATGATTGGCCTAACTGGACTTGAGATGCTATTTTTTATTGCTATTTCCACGCCTTATCGCATTTTTCACACATTCAGGTACATTTTTGAAGCAGAAATTTGCGACTCAACATTGTTTGAAGTAATTTGAAACGTTACCAACAAATTATCCTGCTCGATTCGTTCGCATAACTCATCTTCCAGTGGTAACAATCCCTTTTCAATCCCCGCTATCGTGAGCTACAAAAGCAAAACGCAATTTCCAGAACAAAGATTCGAACCGTCGGCGCATCCTGCCCCAAAAACCTTGACCAACAAAACCCAACTCAAACGAGGATCCCTCTAGCTACATCGTTTGCTTTCGATCGCAGAAAGGTCATCATACCCGACGTGCACTGCGCAGAAGAATGGAGTTTGTGTGTGTCCAGTCTGGAGGAGCGATCCCCTCTCCTTCCCACTGGCCAAAACTGAATCCCTCGTCAATCAAAATGTTGTTCGTACCAAGGCAGCCAACAAGGCAGGGCGAATGGAATTCTCATTTGACCCTTTTTCTGTTTTCTAATCACACCAACGTCTGACCTCCCGTGTCCCAGGAGGGGACTGGAGACTGAGACTGCTTTAAAATTGGGTTTTCTTTATTATTAAACGCCTTAAACTCGATTTGGGATGGTCAGCACGATTGGGATTGAATATTGGACGACCCTCTTCGCACCGACCGCCTGCTGGGATCGAAAACGTTTAATCGATTCTCGGCGATCGAAAACTGAAGGTTTTGCAATAGCCGTCAAAACGTGGCAACAAAAAAAAAATTGTTGTGCGATCCAACCGAACATGCTCGCTGGCGAGGCGACTCCTTATTCGAAGTCGTAAGACAAGAAGCATATGGTCGAAGCGTGGTGGATGAAATGGAGCCTTCCTGGAAGAGCCAGTCCCTTCGTCAACGCCATTTCCGGCCAGTTTCTCAAACACCGAAAATGTACAAAAACGACGAACGGGGAGGAAAAATGGAAGGTTCGAGTAAAACCGATCAATCAGATCAACGTCCCAGAGGTGTCCGGATCGACGGATCACTTCGTGGATAATTGAATTAGTGTCGCCTAGCACCCCCTGACTCTTCACAGTGCTCCATAGTTCTCCAGCACTCCAAAACACACACTCGTCCACTCATCAGTGCGTTATCAAATAATGTTTCAATTATATCTGACCGTTACCAGGTGAGGGGTAAAGGGTAAAGATGCAAAGGAAAACGTAGGAAATGAATGAGCATAAGAGAGGCGAAACATGAATGAAAGATCGTCGCGCCTCGTTTTCTTTTTCATTTCATTCTCCCGTAAACTACAAACCTGTCTGTGGGCCGCTCCTTCTGCTGTGTGTGTGTTTGTTGCGTGTCTTACGCGAAGGTGTTGCCGCCCCGACCGCCCCACTGTTCGTGCGGTCCTGTGTCCGCAACAGCGCACGCGATCAACCCGGAGAGTACGTGTCCCAGTCAGCAACGATGAATCATGGAGGCAATTAATCATCTCGTTATTGAATAATGATATTTCTGCAGGCGTGTAATAATGACAAACGAAAGCACAGCGCACAAGGTTTCCGTCCGGTGCCAACAGTGTCCATCGTTCCGGAGAAGGTCAGGGAACACCTCCAGGGGCCACCCGGACAATGGCAACGGCCACGATCATGATGCTGTTGACGATGACGATGTTGATGCTCCACTGACCGCGTCACCGGGGGTAAGCGGACCACAAAAAGCATGTTCCACTCTCCGAACCATCGATCGCGCAAGGGAGTGTCTCTTGGCAGACGATCACCAGTCCACCGAAACTCCACTCCAATCAACGGACGATAAAGCTGGAAGGCTACTCCAACCCACCGCGAGGGAAAGGCCATCGAAAAACAATTACACATCTTTCATCTGCACGCGGGTGGGGTTCCCGTGGTTGGAGCTCCCAACCGCAGATCGAGCTGAGGCAGTCCATGTCCGATGAGTCTTGGCAAGATTCGAATTAAGAGATTAAAACATACACCCATACACATCTGTGCAAAACTCCGGTACGGCACGGGCGCAAGAGCAAAAGCGTACCTCCACGATATTCGACGGTCGCGCAGATTTGACCAACCTCTACCTCCGGGACATCTGGAGCGGGCGGCCTGGCGAAGATGGCGAAGCGCAAGTAACGAACATAATTTGAATATCAGCCCACGAGGATCGAGCAAACCAGCGCACCAGCGGATCGTTCTCTTCGGGATCGTGTCTCTGGACGTCCGCAAGTCGACGGTCCCGCAAGTCCACTGATCAATCGCGCTCTGCCAAACGAGCACCCGTGCTCTTCGGGATCCGGGATCCCGGCTTGGGTGTTGAGGAACGATTGAGGGGTAGCCATCAGCAATCGATCAGCTGTAATTTGAACGTTTAATTCGAAGCTGCTTGGTGGTGGTTGTGGTTTATGTACCACAAATCGGATTAAACTTGCTTCGGACGGGAAAAGTTGGGAAAGGTCATTTTGGGAGATTTCGAGCACGTTAGTGTGTTTGGAAGAATTTCGAAACCTTACCTTCGTTTTTTCGGAGAAATGAATGTTTCTCAGAAATTTTACCACCACCGAGGTTGCCTGATTACAGCCGCTCTGTCCACGCGGGAGTGCAATTTTATTGTTCTGCACTTCACCGACGCCCTTTGCGCCCTTCAACCCCGGTAGAGAAATAAAAGCGCAGCCTACTACACCTACCTTTCAAACCTACCGCCCGCGCCAAGATCACCATCGCCTGATAAGCCCACCGTGAACGTGATCGCGAACCCGGTAAGTCCACCACGGTTGCCCGGTCAGACCACATCCAAAGCGGGCTCACGAACTGGCCGATCTAAACGCGCGATCGACCGCGGCGACCACGGCGTGAAGATGTTCCCCCGAAGCGTGATCGTGCCGCGAGTTCGGCATGCCTTTCTAATGTACCACCACCGTCGTCGCCATCGTCATCGCGGTGGGTTTTTACCCAGCGGAAAGGAACTGGACCTGTGTTGCCAAATATCGCACTCGCCATTGCGATGCGACAGATTTTCCAATTTTTTCCATTGAAAAAAAAATACACGTTCTTGGCGTTAAAGTATATAAAGGATTTTACACAGAAATGTTGATCAAACGAAGTACGTCGCTAGGTGTCGCTTTCTAACTCACACTTCAAAAGGCTCACACGCCGGAAACAATCGCACATGACACCGTTTCTCATCCAAGCAACCCACCTTCACACAATTCAGCAAGCAACTCTGTCGCGTCGGTTCGAAAGCAGCAGGGCAGCAACTTTCAAACGAAATCCACCCACTTCCTCCGACAATCGAGAAGCATTTTTAATATCACATCCACAGCGAGCTTTACAAATAAATCCTGTAAGCGTGATAAACGTGAAGTTTAATTTATATTGCATTGCTCTATTACCGACTGCAACTGCTCCGCAACGGCTCACATTCGCTTCTGCCATTCACTGCTGTCGATGCTGTTGCTGCTGATGATGATGCAAACAGGCAACATAGGAGCATATTGTACTACCGTGTGGGTGAGTGGGTGTAAGTTGATGGTTCTTTGAACTGGAAAGCTTTTCCTAGTGCGCAAATAGACGCTTACATGATTCGTTAGTATCTACGTCTGAAAATATGAAACACTAACCTTCCGCTGTAATAAAAATTCCTATTGCAAGGAGTGATTTTTTTCATTTTTTAATTTTTAATATTTTTTTCTTCTACCTTCTTTATACCGTATACAGTTCTCGCTACTGAATACAGTAAAAAGTCTTCCATATAGTCGTCCCGCAAGCTCGCGCTTTAGCTCTCGGAATGGCATCGGCACGACTTTCCAATCAGTGCACCCACTCACACGTTCGCTAACAAATGCATTTCGAACGACGAGCTGCTTGCCTTATGGGATCATGCTATTTCGGTCCTACGACGTGTAGTTGCGGTTAAATAATGATTCTTTTTGTTTGTTACCGCAAAAGGACTTTCAAATTGTTATGGTTTGTCTCAATGCTGTCCAGTGATAGCAGTTTTTGTTTGCAAATTTTCGTCAAAGATCTATTTCACTGATCACCTTAATCCACTTAAGTCTGTTACTAAGCTTTTTATCCAGTTTTTGTGTTGAAAAGTTATTTATAAACCGCCTGTTGTAATCGGTTTACGTTCCCGGAACCGCTCGTTAAACCGTTCCCAGCGCACAGCTGAATACCAACCGAAAATCACCAGCAGTCATGTCTAGGAAAACATTAAAGTTCAACCGCGCCCGGCGGGACGGTGGTGGAGAAAAATTTTCACTGCAAATAAAAAGTTTCACCAATAAAACTGACCTTACTGAACGCGGTCTCGATTGGTGCGGTGGGGAAAAAAGAAAATCGGCCACCGTAGCCACCGAAACCGCCCCCGCCGGAGCGTGGAGTATTCCCAAGAAGCAACAGAGAGCCGGAAAAAAGGCATTACGTTTGAGGAGAAAAAAAAAATCTCGACTTTGCACCCGGCAAATTTTGCGTCCGCGACGGAAAGAAGGTGTACAGTACGGCAAGGGGATCGTTAAACGCTGTTAACGATTAAAAGAAATTACGAAAGCAAAATCAAGTGGGCTGCCGTCTGCTGATGATGCAGTCCGTTCGTTCAGCCATCGGGCGCGAAGCAGGATGGAAAAAGGACTGGTCGGTGATAAAGTCGAACTGGGCATCCTTCGTCTGACCTGTTTGAGTGAAAACGGCCGGAGGAACTTGGAGGCACCGAAGCCGACATCAACAAACCACCCTCGCGTCCCAATCCACCCGTAGTCCTGTGGCATCGCGTCGTTTCCCCTTTCGAGCCAGTTTTCCTGTGAGAGCCGCTTTTCCCTAGGCATGGTACGAGAGAGCCACCCGTGTCCATCTGTACGCTCGTGTGTGTGTGTGGGTTGCCAGAAAGAGAGGAAATCGAGGCTCGGAACCGGCCGTGCACATGCGCGCACCCCCCGCAAAAGGGGTGAGAACATCCCCTCCAGAAAACCAAACGCAACGCAACGCTCGCTCGCTCGAAGTCAAGTGTGGGCTCGCTTCGGAGGAGAAGGCTAGCGAACGGCGGGTCAGCCACGGTCGGTGTACAGGGCGAACAGAGAAGGCTAGCGCGTGGCGAAACAACTGCTGTGCTTCTGACCACAAGCGAACCCCGCGAGCGTGAGTTCCCGCGACATCGGCGGCGTTACGTCGCGGCGCTCTGTTTTGTTGCAGCGCGATTCCGCGAAAAAGAGTTTCGCGGAAGAAAAGTGTAGTGTGCGTGTGTGT
>JXWZ01008062.1:0-12496 GCA_000956215.1 Anopheles farauti No. 4
AAAAAAAAATGATTAATTAATGCTTTCTCTATTTAAAATAATTTCATTTCGCTCATTGTTATAATGGAGGAGCCACTAAAATTGTGAAACAAATTGAATTGTTGTGGAAACGATTGAAGATGTAATTAAATTTTATCTTAAACCCTTAAATTTTTGTTTGAAATGTACCAACCTTTACTAATCTTTTCTCACCACATTCTCCCAAAATAAGTAATTTCATTATCAAACAGCAGGCCTTGAAACGGAAAGTGCAGACGATCCGAAGAGTAACCAAACCATGTGCTACATCCTAGCCACAGATCACCCAGTTCCCACTCCCGAGCTCTCGCGCCTCGGTCACACTCTCACGCGTTCTCTCGATTCCCCATCGCTTCGGGAGGAAAAACTTGGTCGTCGAGAAAATCCACCCCCTATTACGAGACTCTGTCGCCATCGCGTTCCTAAGGCAGCGTTCGGTTCGGTTCGGTTCCTTCAGTCTTTGAGTGAAGATTGACATCCTTGGACGTGTCCGCTCCGGCAGTGGCTGACGCTCGTTTCGACCACAAAACACCTTTCCAGCCTGCCAGAGCTGTGAAAGTGTGTCTGTGTGTGCGCACTAGAGTGTTTGTGTTTGTGTGTGTGTGTGTATTTCTGATTGTGGCAGGGCTTGAAGCTTGTTTGTCCTCCATTTTGAGCCACCAAACCGCGTGCCAGCGTGGCCTACGTTCAAGAGTCAACCAGTGAGTGTGTGTGTGTGCATGTATGTTTGTGTACATTTTCTTTGATTTCGTGCCCCTGGTCGCGCGGTAGTAAACCGCGCGGTCGTCTAACCCAGCCAATCAGTTCAACCCCCGTGGGCCTGTCAGTCAGTTAGCGGAATAACAGCGACAAAAAAAAAACGGGCAACGAAGAAGAACCCGTCGCGTTTCGTGAACTGTCGAGCGAGCGGGAGCATTATCAGGGCCCCGGGAGTTCAGTGTGGGTGTCTGGAAAGCGTGCTGAGAGTGTGCGTGTGTGTTTATGTTGAAGTGTTGGTGCTCCTGTAAAGGATTCGGGCCTACGACAAGAGCGATCCACCGAAGGGAAACAATTTATTCCACCCACTGACGGTTCGTGTGCCGCGTTCGCGTTCTTACGAGCGTTCGCCTCGTGCGCACTGGTATTGGTGTGCAATTATAATTTACATGCATCGATTCAGGCTGGACCGAAATGGTTCTAGCCTAGACGAGACGAGCTACATTCCCGGTTCTTTCGCGGGGTCGTTCACAGAATCAGAAGGGACAAGCAAAGCAATCGCGTAAAGCGAATCTGACGTTACATAATCAAATTCTTATCAATTTCGCGTCACAAACATCTGCCCGTTCGACGGTTTGGCGCGCACGAGCCGCCCCGTGGAGTTTGGAGCGGTTTGTCGCGTGCAAGCCGCCTATTTCCATAACGATTCAACTAGAGGGAACGTACCGAATGCCGGCACTTTGGCAGCCTTCCCCGGTGTAAGGGTTTTATATTTTGAGAATTATTCTGGCTGGCTGTGTGTGTGTGTGTGTGTGTGTGTGTGTGGCGGCGCGCTTCGCTGTGGAAAGTGTTTTGTTTGAGAGTGTGCCAACGAGTGTGGTAAATCCTCCAGGTTACGGGAAAAGGCAAACAAACCGCGGTGTATGTATACACCGCACAAGTGTGGCCTGGGAGCTAGCTTTTCGAAGGCGAACTTCCCGGAGAAGGATGTGAAACATCGTTCTATTATGTACGTTCGTCGTACGTTGGGAACACGCTTGCTCTCTAGTGAATATGTAAAGTGAACGAAATGAGCCGCCCCGCTTACCTTACTGGCAACAACATGATGAAAATGGAACTTTGGCGTTCTGGTGTTCTCGGGAAGGGAACCTACAAATCGGTGCCTTCATGATAACGATGATAAAATCGATCGATTCGTCGAGCTCCTTTCCCAGTTGTAATGTCCGAACGTGTAATGACTTTATCCTTCCAACACTTTGGCGAGGAGGGTTAGTGGCAACAACTGACCGAGGGCTGTTATTAACTGTCTTACGTGTCGTATTTCGAATACTTGACCCATTCTTTCCAAACAGAAAGGCAAAGGCTACCTGGATCGTTCGTAGAACGGCTGCGTTTAGTTCGCACTCCAAAGAAACCCCCTCATTGCCTACTTCGGTTGACGTGCGTGAATAACTGGAGACATTTTTATCAACCGGGCGGTACCAAACGAAACCATACCTAAAAGGGACCATTGTCCAAGTTGAAGGCCGGCGTTACCCGGCGGGCGAGCACGATTAACGAGAAATTATCGTTTCCCACCCGCCACGGGGCCGTGTGTTCCGTGAAAAACGCATTAAACTCGGCTCAAGGAGCGGTGGACATATTCATCACTTTCCGGGTTTTTGCGTTCGCCACGCCGCACAAAGTCCGGCGTGTTGCGAGTGGGTGATATCATAATCGGTTTACAATGTCATTAAGTGCCGTAAAATAGAAATAAATTTGGTGGTGTGTGCGCTACTGCGTAGGGAAGGGTAGCATTCATTCGTTTTTTATACTTCCCGGAAAAGAAGTTTAGGCTGCTCGTGAAAGATGCTGGCAGCAGTGTATTTATGAAGCTTGTTATTAGGTGAACTCGAGCCGGTGGATGTTAAATACTTCAAATGCTTCTTAATCATCGCAATGCGATTAGTGTTACTCCATTGTAGTATGGCTGTAGCTATTAATTTCATCATCTCCTCCTCCATCAACTGCTTTTTTATTAATTATAATTAATAGCAACATTTTAAATTGCGATTTTTTCCCTATGAGAAAGCTTTATCGAGCCTTAATGTAATGTTGATTGCATCCTTTTAGTATTAAATGGTTTTAATAACCGTAAAATTGTGCAATTTGCAACTTCTCTCCTTTTAACAGAGATTCATAAGGGCTTTGAAAAAAACTTTAATCTTTTAAGTACACACAAAAATACTTCAAACTTCCCATCCACAGTGGGAAAACGAATTTTCCCAATAAAAAAGAACTTTCCAAACGAAATGTAAAGCAGCAATATTTGAAATGATCGAGGTCGTGTCACGAGAGACCCAGTCCCAAAAATAGTACTACCCCCCAACAACATTTGCAACTCACTACGTTCTCACTTGATACTGTCCCATTTTTTTTGCCTTCACGAAGCATCGGTTACGCTTCGATAAATAATCAAATGTTTATTTAATCTATTCAAGCGCCCAGTACCGATTGGAATTGGTTGTCAGTTTTTTTTATGCAGCCTTCGTTTTTCGCTTTTTATGGTTATATTTTGCCCGTTTGCCCGTCCGATGCTGGGCTTGAGCTCCTGCACCGGCCATCCAATCACGTTCCCAACTGCCATCCTATCGCCAACCGCTAATGTATCGATCTGAAGCTTCAAAAACCCCAGGAATCCCGGAAAGGATTCCCTGTTCCGGGGTAGGTCGGTACCGGCGAGGACACACTACGGCACCAATCCTCGGGGGAAAGCCAATATGTCAATATGTGTACATCCATTCGTTCCGATTACGATTCCGTGCACCGTGTGTCCCGGGGGAAGATTAAAAGCATGCAGAAAAGGCTTCTGGCCTTTGTCCGAGATCGAATACGTAGCTTATGTGCGTTTTGTGTATTTGTGTGTGGTTTGGAGACGGAGAAAAACATATACGGGCGTATGTGTGCGTACGTGCGTGCGAGTAAAGCATTTTACTTACTAAAATATTCATCTCGGCGACAGGCGAAAGCGAAAACATGGTTCGGACTTTACTGTCGCATGGGTAGGATTGTGAAAATGGGGTCTGATTTATGGCAACCAGTTTTCAGCGCGTCGATTATAATTGATTATTGTAATTGAGACATTACAGATCACTTTATCATTTCGGATCTCGGGGCTATTATGTTGATGATTATTTAAGTGACGTCCATTTTGAATGGATTTACACGTTAAATGCACGCAAAATATAAAGCAATTACTATGAAACCAATGCGAAAAGCTTTCTGTTTTAGTACAAAGATGCAATGATTCCAGGAATATACCTGCATCATACCAATTCCTTTGAATCTGTTCTCCTCTAATCATCTCTTTATGCTGAGCTCAAAAAAGTTTCTCTTCAATCTATGCTACGACACACCATAAATTAACCAAAGTTACCAAAAACATATCCCTCGCATACATGCACACAAACAGGTTTCAGTTAACCTAATAGCCACCGACACACGGTCTCCGAACCCGGACAAACGAACCCTGGCATCGAAAACCGTTCATTTATTTATCTTCGAAAACAACTCCAACTGTCGCCCGTGTGCCGACTGACATTGGGACGAAGTGGACGAAGGAATGCTCTTGTCTTGATTGCCATCTTGTTAGGCAATAAATCCCTCCCCCGGCTCCCCGCAACCCCTACTGCACCGGAGGCAAAAGGAAAAACTTTTCCTTCCGACAAACAAACTGATAAGAAGTCAGCCAACCGTGGGGAAAAGTAGTTTAGAATATAATTTTGCTATCACAGTACCGGTACGCGGATAGCACCCATGGCTCGAGGTGGAATGCGAAGAAAGAGGAACGGGAAACTAAGTTACGCCTAATGTCCCTGCACTTCCGGTAGTTGCTTTAGTTTAGTGTCAGCCGGCGAAGCGAAATCGAACAAACGGCCGGGGACGAAACTGCTGACTGGAAGAGACAAATTTCATTTCCAGCGCCGCTACAAACTAACTGCGCAAAGTTTCGTTCACCTCACAGCGCAGTAGAGGTGGGCAAATGTAAAATGCAAATGCAGTCGGAAATGGCCGCTAACGAAAGGTTTTTCACTGCAAGCGGGGCGTGTCTGGATGCGCATTCATTCAAATGGTGTAAGCTTCAGGTACGGGTGGAATCGTTGATTTGTGGGATTGAAGATGGCACTTTAGAATGCAAACAATTCAATCCAGTGCTTGGGTCAAGAGTTGGTTCATTTATTCATAAGCCTCAAAACGGCATACCGTTAAGAGTAAATTTACTTTTCAGCCGGAAAGTATGCAACACGAGCAAATGTGGCAATATATTTTAAATAATATAATATGTTGACATTTATTGTCATTTCAAACTACCACTCATGGATGTAGATGTTTCAGTTAGTATATTTTCTTATTTTCGCAACGAAAGCCATCATCAAAGACGTACATTAATATGAAGCAAACAAAATAAGAGAATATTCACTTTCTTATGATCACAAACACGTCCCTTTCCATCTCAAACGAAACCATTTCATCGGAAAATGCATTCATCAGAAAACGATAGCATTCTCGTTCTGAAACGAACTCCATTTCTTCGGAACGATTCATCATTCCCCACCGTCGTATGCTGAAATACGTTGAAACACAACACACAGCACACTGGCCCGGGAAATGGGACACTTCCTTCTTTTATCCCGTTCCGTTTCGGATCCGTGCACAAATAACGAAAAAGCAGAGCATCTTAATTGCTTTCCCCCTTTCGCCCGACGGCAGGCGGAAGCTTTGATGACGGAGGCGGGGAAATTCCGAGCAAGCTTCATTACTGCGGAAATGGAGCGCAATGAGGTTCGCATCATAATATCCACTTACACTTGACCCAATTGATCGTTCTGGATGCATGGAGGATGGCGAAGGAAATTCGGAAATGCAAATGGAACCAGCGGTTCCATCTGCTATTTTTCGTACCGGAAGCCACATTGGAATGGTTTATTCTAAGTAAAGGGGGAGAAAAAAATTCATGATGGAATGTCTCCATGAGAACGCTGAATTATTCATCATACGGTTAGTCTCATTTTTATTCATCTGCTCATCTTTTTACATCGAAAATTTGTCACTGTCGAATGAGTGTGTCCTGTGCTTCATCAAACCACCCAGCACAATGTGGGTTTGTTACGATTCTTTAATCCGGGCTATAACTCAACCCCGAAATGCTCCAAATTCCAGCTGTTATTTTTGAAACACCTTCCCTCTGGTACAAAATCAAAACAACGCTTCCTTTTTTTTGCGGGTGTTTTTGCCCTCCAGCGACACTTTACAGAATCATTAGCGAAAGATTGAGTAGTCCCTTACGTGTTTCCGCTTATGAGTGTGTGGGTTCGAAGTTAGTACGTTAGTACGAAAAGGAATGCCTTGCGTCCGTCGGAATTATCCTCACGCGAACGGCGCACACACAGGTTCAAAAGGTCCAGTTAATCCTGCCAGCCGGAATTCTTGCCCACCGAAGTGAAACGGGATATCGCAGCTGAGCTCGAAGGTAGCGGAGCGTTGGGAAGCGGTGGGTCAAGTATTTTTAGTGAAACCTTCGTGTCAGGCACACATTTTGGCAGCCCGTCAAACGGAGAATTCCGTACCAACAGACCGAACTGTTGACAGTGTTGACCTTTCAGCGCGTCTTTATTATGTGGTGTCGGCCGAGCGACGGCACACGAACGAATGCACACGTTCAGCAATTGAGTTTCCATGTAAAGTGCCACCACCTGCCCTCCGCGCCGTTTCGTGCGGAAATAGAACGGAGAAGAAAACGTTTCCATATCTATTGATTTATGCTGCCTACGAAGTGAGAGAACAACACGCTTTCGCTAGAGCGTCGGCCAAAGCACACGAAATACATTAAGCTAATTGAATGCTCCAAACAGAAAAAAACGGAGCTCTCACACCCTCGCACACTGTATCGCTGGGCACTTTTCCAAACCGACTGGGGCCAGTGGGTGGAGGTTCCGGAAGGCAGACGAGTGTAAACTTTGCAGACGCCGCTACCGTAGCGTTTATGGAAACGATCGAATCATAAATTTTATGTCGACCTCGGAAAAGCGAAACATAATTGAAAGGTAACAACAATATACCATTCGGGTTCGATTCACACGCCGCATGCCAACATTTTGCAACCGCGGCCCCTGTCAGCGCGAAGAATGGCCGGAAATAATTAACAATACTCCGCTCTTCCCGGTAACCGGCGGAACGACGCGTTACTCGCTTTTCGCCGTGTGTAGAATTTACGATTAGACACCGGAACGCGGGTGGCTTTGCAAGTGTGTTAGTGTTTGATTATAAATAGGTAAAGTATGGCTACACTGTACCATGCACCCGTAAATTAACCACAAAGCGTTGACTAATGTTTCGTCGAATGTGCACGGTTGGGCTGTGATATGCGGCGTTGAAACTTCGCTGCACTTTGATAACACAACTGTTCACACATTTGTAGCGTTAACGTGCAACCGGCACCGTTTTCTGCTTGCTCTCACATCGGTAAGCGCCTTCCAGTGTGAACCATAATCAAGAAAAGCAATAATATTTTGTATTCCGTGGAAGCAATGGAGGCGCCTGGTGTTTTTCGGAAGCTTGTGGTGGAGACGCCTGGTGCTTCACAAATTCGATGGTTTTCATGTTATTTTTTCCCTATGGTACAGTTGCTTGGTACTCCTCGTTAGTTTTGCTTCCCCTCACTCACACTGTCATCGAGACGCCCGGTGGCCCTTATCGTCGGCTGGCAAACCGGCAAACGGAAACACCGACTAATCCCCCATGTAATGTTCCGGTACGATGAGCAGAGCGAATGCATTTGTTCACTACACAGGGACATGCTTACAAACCATCAAGAGGAACGAGGAACGGGGGGTGGATCGTAAAAAGTAATGCTACTTTATTTGTAATGCTGGTGTTTTGGTTGGCGTGGGATGGGATAATGAATCCATAAGGCGTGAAGGAAGGCAGAGGTAGACGTGCATAAAGGGCAAACTCATGCTGCACTGCCATCAGCACAGCGAGCGGACACGGTTGACTGATGTGTGTGTGTGTCTGTGTTTGTGTGAGTACGTTTCTTACCGTTCACAGCACAGTAAAGCGGGCATGCTAAAATTCGTTGAAAACACACGGTCGCTTTGATGCAAAAAAAAAGATACCGTTCGTAACGTACGTAACTTTCATGGATGTTTCTCACGTGGGCGGTTTTTTTTGCGCTTTTGAGTTTGAAAAAAGTGCACCAGTTTTGCGCTACGATGCGAAGAGTCGACATAATAAATGAACACACACCTATACGAAAATGTGTGAAGCTTGTGCTGTAAGAACGCTCGATGAACGGGGTCAGGTACGAATTATGACGGTTCGCAAACTCATGTTCGGTGCTGTTAGTATTATTCTGGGAATTTTACGCGGCTATACTTCCATGATTCAGTATTTTTTCCTCCCGCTTGATCCAAAGTGCTTTCAGCAGACTAATTATGCAAACTTGTCTTATCAACGTTACGTTCGGCAGGATGGGGTTAAGGATGTAAAAAGTACATGCTAGTAAAACGGTTTCCATGCTATTCATTCCTCTCCTGAATATTTATTATAAGCAACCAACGAATATTTTCATCGTTGAAAAATTTCCTCTTCATAAACTGATAAACTGCATTCCATTTTGCTCTTCCATCATCGTCTAAAGGAGAATTCCCCGAAAAGGTCCTATCATTCTTATCGCGGCTACGGCCCATAAACAAGACCATGAGCATCAACCGTTATCAATTCCAATTCCGGTCAGGTGCAGCCGTGTAAAATATGCCTCGATGATCATAAAGCGGTGAAAGATACGGCTTGGGAAGAATTGTCTTCCTCTTCGAAACCGAAATGGCACAACGCGGAAAGCCGGAACCCACAACCTAAACCCGGAAAAACCGATACGACCGAGGGCATTACTTTACTTTTCCCACGCTCCCCTGCGTAGATGAATGATTTGCTCGGTTATTTATTTCGCACAGCATTCCAATCAGACGCGCCCCGTTGGCGTTTAAATGCGCTGAGCTGACACATATTAGAGAAATATGATTGATTGATCCAGTCTCTGCAGTCGACCGAATCATTCGGACACTGGCGATACAGCCGAGGTTCAGTAGAGTATCGAACAAAAAGTTAGCTTTTTAAATAACAATAAATCGGGGAACGCGTTTTCTGGTTTGCTCGCGAGATAAATGGCGAATGGGGCAAGTTTTCCCGACTCACGAGTTTATTAAATCGTACATGGTGGAATGCGCAGTAAGCGAGGTACATTTCGAAAGCGATATCACGTTGTTGTCATTTTCCATATTTTTTTTTTTTGTAGATTGAAATTCTACTCTAATAATTCTCTCCCTCTTTTTCTCGCGTTTTTAATCAATCTAGTTAGCTAAACGATTTCACTTCACCGAAGACTGGGCGAGTGGGCATGGCGTGTAAGAGCTAAATATTTCAACAACAGACCATCGGTTAACGAGAGAGCAATCTCGACCCGTCCCACCCATCGTGTATCCTTTTCGGACAGTCCCGCCGAGCCGGAATAGCCAGAAGGATAGCGGCAACAAAACGTGCAAGCGAGCAGAAACCCTCGCCGGAATCCACCCAGGCTGGCGACAAACATGTGATCTCGTTAATCAAACACCGAAAGAGCGGAACACCGTGAGGGCGACATCGTCCCATCGATAGTCAGACCAAATGGTCGCCGGTGGTGTGCACATTTAGCCGCCATCGATGATGTAGCACCAAGTGTGAGGTGACTAGCAGCGAGAGAGAACGAAAAAAAAGGCAGAAAATCGCGCTCCACTACATCTCGGAACATTCGTTACCATTATCATCAACAACAGCACCATCAGCATCGCCGTCGTCCTGGAGCGACAGTCGTTGTCATCGTGACCGACAGTCGATCAGCTTCAGTTTTCCCTCCGCGCGAGTGTTGTGTGCAGTATGCTGTGTGGGCACCTTTCGTCCAGAACAGGCCAAGCGAGTGAGTGAGCGAGTGAGTAAGCCCGCGAGCAAGTGAAGCAGTAAGACCGAGGCGCGTTATCGTGCGAGTGAGTGAGTGGAAAAGTGAGAAATAAAATCGGTAAACTCGTCTCACGATGGACGGCACGCTAGCAACGACGGTGGGAACAAATCACGCGGCCGGTGGTGGGGGAGCGGCCGGTAGTGGCGGAATTCTACTACCCGATGCAGTCCTCGACAAGCTGTACCAGAGCTACGCACTCAAGCAGAAGCGAGTCGCGTTCGCCTGCTATCTGATCGCTTCGATTCTGTTCGACATCTGGGCAATCGCCGTGCCGCAGGGCCAGAGCGTCGAGAGCATAGGTAAGGTGGGATTGTAAAACGCTCCAGTGACCCCCAAAAAAACGGGGCACTGCAAACCGAAAACAGCGCAGGAATTTGTCTTCCCGGTCAAATGAAGTTTACCAACGAAAAAAAACAACCCAATCCCGTGAATTTAAATACCCAAATGATAGAAGCAAGCTGCGGTGGAGATGAAGTTTTCTTATCACTCAAAACTTTTCCAATTATTACGCAATGCCCAGTGCACTGTGGGTCCGGTGCTCGGTGTGGTGGATTTAAAACGGTTGAACCGCCGAAAAAGTAAGCCTTTTAATAAAAACGTAATAAAACGGGATGGAGTGTTATTTTTTTAAGGTTAGCGGTTTATTTGCTTATTGTTTGTGTTTGGCATCACTCTTTTCAAACCGTAATCGTGCCCACAGGCCGGTTTTGGGTGGTTAATTCGTTTACCTTGCTGAAGGCGGTTGAATTGAACGGGTTTGCGAAAGTAGCAGCTTTAATACGCTTCACGAGACGATGGAGAGGTTGAAGATGTTCGATTGTGTATGAAAAGAATAAAAATTAAAGACTTGTCAAATGGAGAGGTTCTGCTTAAAGGGCCAACCCAGTGAATCTTTCGGTAAGAATCCTATGAATTCTACTGATGAAAATTGTTTCTTAAAAAGCTTCTGCTAACCTTATCGTATTTCCTACCATAATTTCGCCTGATTTTATATTTAAGTTATAAAACTCTAGATGCCCAACAAGCAACTAGCTTCAAGATATGCATAATATCAATTGTTTCTTTTAAATAAACGTGCATAAAAAGAAGCAATGAAAAGTCTCACTCTCTTTAACACTAAATACGCTCGTTTTAAACTGCTTCTATGACCCATCAGTCTATAGTAAAGTACCTTCCGAAATCGATCAATACAATAGTAAATTGCATATCTATCGCATACCTCACTCAATCCTTCACGGCGCACGCGAAAGGAAGTGAAAACTCTAAAGCAAAGTGCGAATTCGAAGAAAAGGGAAAAAAACACACCAGCAAACCGTTGCAACTGCCGCGCATGTAACACGTAATCTAATCGCTGTCCTGTTTTTCTCCCTCCCGTTATCTTCATCCCAGTCGTCACCAGCGTGTTCCTTACCATCAACGTTGTCCTGGCGATCGTGTTGCGCTTCTGTGGGCGGGGCCGTTTCCGCGGCGTCATATGGGAAATTGCCCCCCATCTGGCGTGGCTGCTCGCCATTAAGCAGCTCTTCCTGCAGCTCTTTCTCAAAGGTTCGGTCACACCGAGGTAAGTGTACGGGGTTTTGCTTATTTCGTTTGGGAGGGATGGCGGGCAGAGGAGAGGGAGGAAGAGAGAGCGGCAGGTTTGTTTGTTAGACGTCCTTCCCGTTTTCCCGGGCGCTAGTGTGTTTGTTTGCGTGGGGTGTTGTTTGATCCTCCGATCCAACCCCACGGGAAGCCAGGAAATGCAGTCGACCAAACCAATCAAATCGATGCCCGGGGAAAGGGAACAGCCCGGGCTAAACTGTGTCGTTAGTGGCTGAGGATTCAGTCAGTCAGTCATGCAGGCACTCCGGCACTAGCAATGTACACCGTAATGACGCTGGTGTACATCGCTTCTACCGCTCCAAGGATGTCTGCAAGGGTAAGCGAGGAACAGATTCCTTCCAATCGTCATTGTGTTGCACAAATAAGATTGTGTTCCGTGATTCCAAGCCGGGGCCGAGCTAACGAGAGCACACGAGCTCTAAAACGAGCCACAAAATCGGGTTAGCTTTTGTGGATGGATAAGTGGCTTAAGAAAACAACAACTCGCATCGCTGCACGGATGCTTTCCTCCCGTTCTCGATTCCATCCCTTCAACGATTCATCCGGGAACACGTGTCCGGGGCTAACTTAATTCGAGAAACTATCCTCATTTCGATGTTGCTTATTTCTGTACGTGTTCCCACAGCACCGAACGGAAATTGAAGGCCATTGGAAAATGAGAGCTCACGAGCACCCGATTCCTCGCAGTTAGCACGATTTTGCCCCAATTTCCTGTCAATTTGTGCGGAACGAACGGTTCGGGCTGGGAAATTCATTAACGTTAACTATGCGTTGCAATTATTTCATCCTGCTCCGCGCGGCGCCTGATTGAAGCCGCCTGATCGATAGGCACAATGTTATCAATTTACTTCTCCTCACCGACATCATTTCATAAACACACTTCCCAGTGCGATTCATCCGGTAATCGATTTGGAAGCGAAAATTGCTCCCCTCCCATATTTTCCCAGCGAGCCTGTCAAATCAATTTCACTCGCAAAACTCATCATGCATACATAAAGCAAGGTTTTGGATGCACTCCGGCACGAACAAGGACCAGGCTTCAGCCTGTACGATACCAGTCACTTGGGAGAGGTGCATTCGAACGCACTGACAGTCGTTGGCGCCACGTTGCCATATTCCAATGACACACACACACACACACACACACAC
>JXWZ01008064.1:0-10716 GCA_000956215.1 Anopheles farauti No. 4
GGCCTCGCCTGTATGCCGGCACTATTGCAGGCACAATAGCCTCCGGTGCGTCCTGGTATCCTGGTGTCTTTTACGGACGACGCCTCGCCCTGGCACCTGGCTCGAGCCGAACGCGCAGTAATCCTCCCTGAAACGCTCGCCGAATCCCGTGCCGGAGCGTCCCCGGGGCGAACCGACCGGCCGGCCAATAAAGTTGGTCATGTCGGGTGTCAGAACCACAGATTTACAGGAGGGATTTTGGAGCTTCGCAAAGTTTTGCGTTCCTGGTTTAATATCCGGTCGGGTCGGATACGCCGTGACATCCGACAGGTCCGTGCAAAAACCGGGCGAGGGCGGCGAGGCTGAAAGGAGGCTTGCTTTTTTTTCTCTCTCTCACTCTCTCTCCCTCTCTCTCCGTTCCGGATCCCGGGGGGCAGAGCTGGGACTGCACAATAGCCGGACGTGCGCGACGGTAGGATTTTATGAGATCCACAACCATACACAACACGGTGCCGCCGGCATGTGTATAGTAGGTGCGTCGACTAACGCTCGCTGTTGCGCTCCGGCAACCGTCTGGAGGGACGGTGGGGAGGCCCTTTTTTTGCGTACTCGTTGCCGGGAAGAGCCAGCGGACTGCTTTTTGGGGCTACTGCAGCAATAAGACGGTTGTAGTTTATAGCGCTTTTGATTTGCCCTTCCGCTCGCCGGCTCTCGGGCGGGCTTGATTCCTTGTTGCATCCCAGCCATTGCCAGCACGAACGACGCCCGGGCGGAAGGAGAACGCTCGCGCCCCGCCCGGACCATCCCCGTCCCTCCCGGGGGTCAATAAGCAGCTTTACATGTGCCAGCCAGTTGGTGTTCCGGCTTTTGTCGGTGGAATGTAGTTTTTGTTTACGCCGGGCGCTAAACTAAACTTCTCTCACCTGCTCCGGTGGATGAAGGGCCCTTGGCCCCGGCCATGCGACTCGCAGCCAAGGACAGTTCCCCCGACCGCAGCCAAACAAAAATATATTCCGGTGCAAAGCGAACCAGAAGTTGGCCGTTAAGCATAATGTATTACACTGCATCACAAAAGGATTACTGCTTAATAGCGCTGTAATTGTGCCAAAATAGAGCCATTCTTGATATGGACATTATAGAGCATATTAATTAGTAAATGAATAACATTGAACACCTATTGCCTATTTTTGTACAAAAAATTTGTAGATAAATTGATTGTTTTTAATAACAAACTCCGAACCTCCATTCCTGCGTCACTCCTTACTAAGCGTTTTCATTTTCCCATGTCGGACGTTTGGAAATTTAAAGCTAATGTCCGAACTTTTAATCTGTTCAATGGCGATTCTTATATAAACCCTCAACAGTTTGCCTTTATGCGTAGCCGCTCGACAACAGTTCATAGTGATTTGAAGGCTTAACAAACTTGGGATCAGTAGCAATGTTGTCTCATTGGCTCACGATCTAACTAGTAAATTTCGTGTTGAGAATTGTGTCTCCGATCACAAGCCGACCTCCCGACATGCGGTTAAAGAGATGACGTCTCAAGCTTAGGTCCGTTGACCACAGCAATTTTTTCTACAAATTTCTTGCAGGCTAACATGCAATGAGTAAAGTACATAAAATTAATTCAAAATAAACTTATCTCCGCATCATTTTTTTTAATCAAGATATCTAGCTTTTAGAAAATAAATTTGTTTCCAGCGTAAAAAAGATTTTTGCCAGTGGTGTTGTTTTGCATACAGCGGCACTTGCCGACGCTTGTCTCGAATCTTGAAATACGCCGAAACGTGGGCAGTGCGCATCACTTAACAGAACGCTATAAATGTTCCTATCAGCTATTTTTTAGTCAAGTGAGAAATAGCGAAACTGTGTTGAACTCTACAAATGTGTCTTTAGCGCCTTTTTTTATTGAAGTGATTAATAGCTGAACTGAAAAATGTTGGCGACATCTAGCGAAAAGTATTGTAACTACTCGTAGTATCGCCTAAATGTATGCCACGAGTGACACAAGAGAAAACCTTACAAATGTACTTGCTAGCACTATTTCATTCTGCAGTGAGGAGTACTGGAATTAAAACACATTCTGTAAGCGACACCTTGCGAGAAATCACCAAACAGTTGGATCAGGGCTGCGTATTGGAATTAGAGGTGCTGTAGAAGCTCTTCTACAGCCAGTTCTATTCAAACGAGCGGTAGTGGAAGCCGTTTCATGCACTCCACTTCGAAATTTAGTGGGCAAAACTTAAACCTTTGACGATCTCGATCAGTGGTATTTGATGACAAAAATGCTTCTCTGCATTAAAAAATTATAATAAAAAATATTCGTGCTCCATAAAAAATCATTTCGGAAATCAAGTGTATTTTGTAAGCGTAAAAAAACAACTAATTGAAACAACATTTTTGTGCTGAAAAACTTTCAAAGCACGGTCCGTTTTCCAACCCACGCTGGGGCACGTGAGCCAAATCATTGGCCACCTCGTGCCGCCGTTGCATTATGAACTCCGAAACGTGCCACCGAAAGTGCAAGTCGAGTCAGTCGAGCGGTTCGGCGGAATGAAGCCATTGCGCCAGCGTTCGTTCGTTGACAGGTGAAGTGTGAGCGTTTCGTTGTATTTGTGGCCACTCGACGCGCCCACTCCAGTCGTGCGCATTTGTCGAGTCATTCGAAAATTCCAAAATCCAGCAAACGTCGCCTTGTCGACGACGACTGCGTCAATCGCACCAAGCGGGTAATGTCTTGTTCGCTTGCCCTTTCGGGTTTGCGGGCGACACTAAACCAGCAACTAAAAAGAAAAAAAAACAAAAAAAAAACAAAGAAGCAAACCAGAGTGACAAATTCTCTCTCAGTCCCAGGTCTTGACGTCTTCCACGGCAGCCGACGATTGTGAGCGATGCCGGCATGCTACACACGCCTGCATGTAGACTGAATGTCCTTCCGTGCGGTACGTGACTTGATGCAGTTAGAAAAATTTAAATTTTATGCAAATAGTCACTTCCGAGCGGGGTTTGGCAACGGTAAACGGCTCCGTTCGTGCGGTTTGTTTTCCGTCCACACACATACACACGTCACGTGATTTTTCTTACCAAACCCCGTCGCACCTCCTTGGCGTCGCGTGGGGCTTTCGAATCTGTAAAGATTCTAGCAACCACTTCGAAGGTGACGGCAAAAATCTGTCCTTTTTTGCTCCCATCTCTCTCTCTCTCTCTCTCTCTCTCTCTCTCTCTCTCATACACACTCTCTCGTTCTTTGCTCCTTAGCGTTCGACTCGTCGCAAGGGCGCGGAGGGTGTGTGGAAACACGGGGAGGCGACTGCCCCATCAGTCACCTCCGTGGTTCGTGTTCCGGCAACCGCCGGTCGGGATAGTGATAGTGATTTATGGATTTTAATCTTCACGATATTGCCTCGAAGGTGCCTGCGCTTGAATAATTTATTCTTTGTAAATAGTTGCGGCGCTGCCCCGGGCTAAATAGACCGACCGAAGCCCAAGATTGCTTGCCACTCGGCCACTCCTTTTGCTTACCATTCGCCGGCCGCTTTTGTGTGTGTGTGTGTGTGCGTTTCGTATGGTAAAGTGTGCGCTGGCGCTGGTGATTATTATTACGATTATTATACTAGCAAATGGCTCACAGGTATATCCGATGGATGTGAGCTGAATTGAAATGAGTCTCGCAGCACGAAGCGACGGAGAAGGATGAGTGACTGGTGGGGGAAATGTTTGCTACCTCACGCACCCACCCCATCTCCACCCACGCCGCGGCACGGCTACAATAATCTAATGGGTTTGATAGTTTGTAAATCTTTGATGGTTTTTGCGGTTTGGGTGCGGGACGGGCGGTGGCTTTTTGGCTGGAGGGGAAATAAATGGTGCATCTGTCGGCTGTCGAAGCCAGCCAGTCCGGCCCCAACGGGAAATCGAGCCCGAGGGCTCGAGGCCCCGTACTCGGCCCGGTGCGGAAAGTGACAAAACGGAAATGAAAACCCAGGTGAGGATTGTTTCCGCTCGTGGCGGTGGCTTCCTGGGATGCGTGCTCAGGAAGCGTCTTTGCCGGTTGCTGCGATCCATCGGTGTGGTAATGCATTTGTAAACAATCTGCGATGAATGTCTGCAAAAACTATAACTAGAGAAATAAATGTTCAAAGCTTTCCTTCAAATTTAGAGTAACATTTTTTCATTTCAATTGTCGAATACACTGGAATACTCAACTAATTATTTACCTTGCCAACCTTTACAGATCCACCAAAACAACAAAATATCCAACAATTAAGTATTGAGTAATTAAGTAAAAGAAGGAAGAAAATTGATGAATTTGACAATGAAATATATATTATTATTTCTTCAAAATATTTATTTGTCCTAAAGAAATTTTTTGTTTATTATAATATATTTTTATAAACGTTCTCACGCGAAATGCCAACAAAACAGGAAAGTTTGTTAACTTATTTCTAGTGTACGCTTTAGTTTTGCCAGCAGTGTAGTTTTGCTAGAAAAACATCGAAAATTATTAAATACGCCAAAATGTGGGCACTGCGCATCACTTAACAGAACGCTACAAATGTTCCTTTTAGCTCAGATTTAGCCTAGTGAGAAATAGCGAAACTGTGTAGAATACCCCGTGGCATCTAGCAGCAAGTAGCAGGTCGCCTGAATGTAGGCTTGTCATCAAAAGTTAAACTCTACAAATGTGTCTTTAGCGCCGTTTTTTATTGAAGCGGTTAGAAGCTGAACTGAAAAATGTTGGAGACGTCTAGCGAAAAGTATTGTAACTACTCGAAGTATCGCCTAAATGTACGCCACTAGTGTCACATAGAGAAAAACCTTACAAATGTACTTGCTAGCGCTATTTCATACTGCAGTGAGGAGTACTGGAATTAAAAAGATTCTGCTAGCGACACCTTGCGAGAAATTGCCGAATCTCTAAATTTAGGCTGCGTATTGGAATTAGTGATACTGTAGAAGTTCTTTCGCAGCCATTTTTATTCAAGAGAACAGCAGTGGAAACAGCTTCGAGCACTCCATTTTGCACTTTAGTGAGCAGAAATTGAACTTTGGCGATCGTGACAGTGCTATCTGGGGACGAACAACAGAAGCTTCTGTTTACATCGATTAGATTCGTCAAAACTCATTTGGGAGTCATGCATAAAATAAAAATGTAAAAACGAACAAACATATATTTAAAACATCATTTCAAAATTGTTTATTGTTCTTTCGCCAACTGTTCGTAACAAAGCTATACAAATAGAATAGCATGTAGTAAAAAATGTAATTAAATGTAATTGGAACGATATTCCAATGTTCTGCATATTGTAATGTAAAATGCTAATTAAAAAACTAATGAAAAGTAATATATTTCCACGGAACATTTTCCAGAAATATTAATTCCGGTATTTTTGCAGGTATAAAAAATATCATATTGCTCGCACAGTTCCTGCGAATGGGCAAGCGGTAGATTGCACGTAAATAAATGCAGCATCTGCCCGATTCCGGGAAGGCAACCGTGTTTCGAAATTGAATATTTTTCAACACAAAAATTGTACGGCTTATTTGTATTGATTGTTTGAGGTGGTTTTTTTTTTAAATTAATTTCCCATTCTTTCGGAAGATGGAAAATATTCTCCGCCCTGGGTTTATTTGTTTTTCTTATGAAAACTGAAACTTTTTCCCATTCAACAAAGGGGTAGATGCACGGCAGATGCCGTCCGGTGTCATATTTTATTTTAATTTGCTCATCATCGGAAATAAAACGCACACAGGTGTGCGTCGTAAGAAACAGATGTGTTTTTTTTTGTTTTCAGACCGACAGCTTTCGATGAACGGTTTCGCTCCAGCGCCGGTCAGTCGCCACATAAATCAACATAAAGGTTTCCGGCGTTGCGTCGTATCGCTCCATGCGAAGACATATTTTCCATATTTTATCAATAATTTAAGGTACGCAGTTGTGCTCCGTGTGGCCGAACTTAACGCGGCGACCGTCACTGTACGCTTGTAACTTCAGCTTTCCGCGTCCAACCGGCGACGGCAGTGTGTTGCTCGCTTGCTGGGCAAAGGGATAACGATGTTCAGGCTCATAAAAACCAGAAGACGCGCGCACGGTGTCTCGCACCGTACGAATCCATTTCTTTCGCTGCCAAGCCCAGCCCCGAACATGCCAGCCGTCTCATGATACATCTAGTTTTCCCGTGTTGCCGTACGAGGGGGAGGGGGAGGTAAGGCGCGTTCCGTACCGTGTTTGCAGTGATGTGTGAAATTTAATAATCAGATAATACCCGCTGCGCTTTCGGTGGAGCGTCTTTCGAGGGCTGGAAGTTACTTCACTACTGCTCGGGAGGAAATTGGGTGCGATATAAATTTAAGCCAATTTGCTTCAAATCACCTAATGATCTAAACAGGGCGCATGAGACAGCGACACGCGGTGGATCGTCCGCTACGCATACTTACAAGTGTGTGTATATATATATATATATATATATATGAAGCACTGTATATATATAAATATGAGGCACCGTGTTCTCCCGCCCCGCACCTGGCCAGGTGCCGTAGGGGGAGGACGAGGGTGGAAAAACAAACCCTGTCCCGGACACCAGCATGGGTGGAGTCACATTGTTGGGACAGAAATTAGATTTATTCTCGTATAAATCACACGGCACACATCCTAGGCGCACAAGTGAGCCTATTCTGCTTGGGTGTATATGTGTAAGTGTGTGTGTGTGTCTGTGTGTGTGTGTGTGTGAGACCAGACACGGCACATTTTGGCACACGACAGCACAAACCGGCCAGACAGCTTTTCGATTTCGTTCTTTTTTTTCTTCATCCCCACAACCCTCCTCTCCTCCCCGCCCCCTCTCAGCCTCCAAAGCGAGCAAATAATTACTCCCGCTGATACGAGAGTCACGTTTGCGTTCTTTACACGTCGTTTTCTAAGGCCAACGGCAGTAAAAGGAAACAAAACAAAAAACAAGTGCAAACTTGTGGGAGAATTCGTTATAAATTGCGTTGCACATAAAATGAGGCAAATTTATTTCTAATTTTTGAACACTTTTTTTTCGAAAGGCCTTTTTTATGGGCTCGATTAAACACCATTCCTTTTTAAACATTTGCTCGAGCTCTTTTAAACTGTTCACGTCCTATTTAGTCAGTTTTTGCTATTACGATTTTTTTTCGAAAATTTTGAGCTTAAATAATGCGTTTCGGTATAATTTTTTTTAAATTTTATCATTTTATTACAATTTTATTATAGTTTTTCCTTATAGTTTACCCGTTCTTGGGATTGCTATATTATATGATGGCTTAAAAGTTGCATTTTTTAAAAGCATATTTGACGAACCACTTTCACTCCCACCGCCAACGGGTTGAAGTTAATTAAACTTTGCAATAAAGCATCTTACCGCTCGAATAATTGCGGGCGAAAAAAAAAGCACCCCGTCAGAAACCGTGCGCCATCTTTCCGCGTGAAAGATGAACCATCAAATATTCACCACAAATCATGGCACGCTCCGATGCGTCTCGTGTGAAACAGCAGCCCGTGTGAGCACGTTCGACGACACGATTTTGCATCGAACGGTGCCGGAAAATCCACATCGCTTAGCAACGAGAAATGAAAGAAAAAAAAATAGAAAAAAGGGAAAGCAAAGAAAAATAAATCTTTTCCCGCGATATAAGGGGGGGAGGTGGGGGAGGAAAAAAAGCAGAAACACCCACCCCCGTGCGAAACGGAACGCCTGGACCGGGTCTCGGTCGCCACGCTTTTCACCGCGCCGGCCGGGACATGAAAAATAGAAAATCATGAAATGAAACATTAGTCAGCGGGGTGAACGTAATTTGTCAAAACCGGTAACGAGCGACGGAGGGAGGAGGGGTGGGAGGGGTGGGAAAAGGGGTGCGGGTTGGGTGGTGTGCGTGACTGCGTTTGCTAAGCCTACACACCGCCCAGGTGCGGAAGGTGCCTTCGCCGTTGCCAATTTGAATCATTTTCCTTCCCAGCGACAGTGTGTGCGAACTAGGAAAATAAAATAAAATAAAAAAAACCTAAATAAACGAACCTCTAAGACCTAGCTTTCGTAGCGTGGCCGACGAAGGACAACGAGAACAAGAGAAAAAAACCTGATTCGAAGAAATGCGGCACACGCACACAGCGAGATGCGTCCATGGGGCCAGGTGATAAATGGATCGAAAGGAAGAAGCAGCAAAAAAAAACAGAAATAAAATAACGAAACAGAAAGCGAGAGTGGAAAAAAAATGCCCCAGCTCAGGCATGCTTCAGACAAGCGAAGGACATTTTCTTTTTTAATTTTGTCTTCAACATCGCGGCAAAAAAGAGCTCCTTTGCCCACGGTTGAAGGATCGGTGTCTCGTTGTGCGGTGGTTTTTGGGGTTAAGTGTAACCACCGCGGAGGAAAACCGAGTGCTTGGATTTTCGAGGAAGCGGGGTGCGTTTTGATTCGTTTTAATACACCGGACAATTTATATTATTTCCTTTCGGTCATTGTGTGTGGACCGCCTCCAATATGAGTGACCGATGTGAGTGATGGTATCTTATTTCATGCCGAGCTGCCTGCGGGGTAAACAACAAAAGTAAATTAGCTGTAATGAACAGTGGTGAATAAAGAATTACAGCGCTTAAAAAATAATTTATTTACTCGAGGAGCGTACTTGATCGCTCGTGCGCTATTCACAAACCTTCGAACCTGTACCTATTGTTTTCAAATTCTCCCAGTTTTAATTAAAGTAAAATTCCTTAAAAAAATTGCGATTTAAAAAAAAACTTTACAAAAGAACGGACACGAAATTCTAAATTATTTCATATTTAGCTACCGGCATGTTGTTTATTAAATGTTTATTTGTTGGCTTTTGGTGTGAAATTTGACATTTGTTTGTTTTGGTTTTTGTTAGTAGTTTCGAGGACGGATTGAGTTTTTCTACTAACATGCAACTGATTTTATACATATACACACATATTTAAATTAATTAATACAATTTTACGGTCGTGTGCGAATAAAATAATGTATAAATATATATATATATATATAAATATCGGTAAGAAAAACGCCTCAAATATGCACATCAAACTCGAATGTTACATTATTAATTCTTTTCCTCTTCTCTCCTTCTTCACCCCTGCCCCGTTAAGCCTTGTCATCGCCACGTCACGCCACGTCCGGGGCCATGATGTAGTTCATTCCTTTTTCCATCAGGGGTTGAACGAAAAAAAACGCCCACTTTGCTCGTTACAGGTAATATTGCTATCCTTTACCTGGGGAGAATGGGAGGGAAAGCGGAGAGGTTTTCCCGGCAAAACTGCAGCACCATTTTGCAGAACGTGTGCATTTCGTGTGTGCAGGCGAAATGTTGCGTTGACAGTTTCCACACGGGCAACTTCGGCGCCTTTGCTTGCTTCCTGCTGCCCATTTCGCTTTCTTAACGCCGCCGCAGCTACGAACTTTGCCAAGCCCGAAAAATCGGGCTTGGAAGGAGAACAAAAAAAAAAAAAACGCGCATACCCGGCGCCTTTTCGTGTGTGTGTGTGTGTGAAAGGGAGGGGGAAACAGCGGTGAAACGGCTTCGAGACGGGCGGATTACGTCAGTGAACCTGGCGCAACATGAAACATGTAATGCATGCTAACCCGACATCCGGAGTTTCACCAGGTTCAAACTAGAAAATGGCACGAACGAAGACGCGTGAAAACTTGCGCCGTTTTCTTTTCGTTCCTGTGCGAAAGCGCGCGCGTGTGTGTGTGTGTGGGAGAGAGAGAGATAGAGAGAAAGAAAAAAAAGGGCAGAAAAAAAACGTACGTTTTCGAGTGTACATTTGCTCATTTCCTGCCGATTTTTTTTTATTTCTGTGGTGAAAAGCGGAGCGAAAATTGAAATTTTAGGTTCCGTGCTACACGTTCTGCATATTGTGTCGCTGTACGGGATGAAGGGCGGTGGGACGCTAAGCTAAGAAGGAATTTCTCCTACATGTTTAAGCGCACGCCCCTCCCGGTTGCACCAAGAAAACTTTTTTTTTCTGTAGTTTCCCCCCTCCCCGGAATTTTCACCCACGCTGCAGCGTCGTTTCACCCTAATTTTCGATCAAAACTCCGCGCGACAAGTGTTGCAGCCGCAGCCGGCAACGGGCCAAAAGGGAGAGAGGAAAAAAAAAAGCTTCGGTTCGGCGGGCAAATTAACTTCGCCTCCGGTGACTAACATCCATGATTACCCATCAAGCCAGCCGAGGGTTGTGTCGGTGAGCGTTTGATAAAAATTTATTGCACACACACATTGGCATGCGAAACGGGGGACGAAGGGGAGGAAGGGCGACCGGGTTGCGGGATGCGAACGGTTCGCTAACTTGGTTAAGCGAGACTCGCCGCGCCGGGTGGGGAAACGCTGGTGGGAATATTTAACACCCAAACTTCGACCCCGCCGCTGAACCGACGCTGGAACGTTGCTGCATTGACGAAATGATTACACCGACTTTCGCGTGTTGATGAAAGTAAATGGGCGGGGCGGCGCCGAACCCTAGCTTCCTTATCCTTATCATCATCGCATCGGGATTCTCGGCAAACTTCAAACTGCATCGTCGCCGGAAAATAATTAACTCCTGCGGAATGAGGGAAAAAGTTGTTCGTTGTTTTTTTTTTACTATTTTTTTCACAACGAAATTTACAAAGGCAGGTGCAAGTTGCTCTCGTAGGTATCTCGCTGATACGAACACCCGGAGGGAAGATTTTATTTTTTTCCTAGTAAGTCCACCGA